>JASDQU010187454.1:0-20507 GCA_032191745.1 Picea mariana
AGAAGGGACTGTTCGGAGCAGCTACATGGCTATTTCACGACAGATTGGTCTCACCTGTGGCTTCCAGAGAATGGCAAGCCCAACAAAATCAAGGTGAATTGTGAACGCTACCTTAATTTCATGGTCACATATTTGAATGATCCCAACGAACCATTTACACCTTCTACTGATTCACCCGAAATACAAGGGATGGATACCCTTTTCAGCAATTTCATGGTGGAGGCTTCAGCTATCACCAATCTAGAATAGCAGTCCAAGATTGTATCATATGTGCAGTCGGCAGCTTCTACATAATGGTCTCATGCACCCGATAAAAATCAAATTTGGTCTCTTTATTTTGATGGGTCAAATTCCAAGGAAGGAGCTAGTGCAGGCTATGTTATTATCGATCCCTCAGGTAACAAAACTCTGATTGCATGTAGGTTAGAATTTGAATGTACGAATAACAAAAAAGAATATGAGGCTTTACTGCAGGGCCTCATAAAAGCTTTAGATATGAACATTCAAAACTTGACTGTCTTTGGCGATTCCGAAATCGTGGTTAGACAGGTAAGAGATTCTATCCACTGTCTATCTCCACATCTCAAAAGCTACCAATCCGAGGTATGGAATTTAATGAATAAATTTTTTGCTTTCAATATAAATTCTATTCCTAGATTGAATAGTTCCAAAGTTGATCTATTAGCTAACGTAGCTTCTAAACTCTTTCCTGCAAAAGGCTTGTCCCTGGATGTGTTCTCTGTTGAACTGTTGTTCAGGCCATCCGTTCTTGACAACGTCATGAATTGGAGAGTCTTCGATGACGATCAACAGATTATTAGCTTCCTGCATATGGAAGAAACTTTTCAAGGTGCGATGATAGATGAATGCACTCATGACGACAATTTGCACGAATTCACGGTAATACCAGATCCGAGAACTCCTGAATCTTCATCGAACATGGTAAATTCGATCCCTAAATCTGTGGTTAGATTAGAGAAATTTTACGATCTTCAAGATAAATTCAAAAAATTGGTCAACTGTAAAACCAATAGTTCCTCGTTATCATATGAAAAAGTAAACTTAGGAACTAATGACAATCCAGAGTGCATTAATTTAGGGGTTGGGTGTTCTGAAAAAGAAAAAGATGCATTTATTAAATTGTTTAAATAATTTAAAGATGTTTTTGCGTGGACGTATGATGACCTTAAAAATTTCGACCCTAACATCATACAACACGTCATTCCTATGAAACCCCAAACCTTACCCTTTCAACAAAAATTAAGAAAAATGCACCCTAAGCTCGAACCGACCACCAAAAAAGAATCAAATAAACTCCTAAATGCTAAGATAATTTTCCTAGTTAGGCACACTCAATGGGTTTCTAACCTTGTCCCTGTCTGGAAGAAAAGTGGTGAAATTCGACTATGCGTCGATTTCCGAAACCTTAATAGAGCCTCTGATAAAGACAACTACCCTGTCCCACCCATGGAACAAATCCTTCAAAAGTTATCTGGTTCTGAAAGACTATCCTTATTGGATGGTTTTTTGGGGTACAACCAAGTCTTGATGTCTCCTCTAGACCAACTTAAAACTACCTTCCACACTCCATGGGGCACCTACGCTTATCGAGAAATGCCCTTTGGATTGATTAATGTCGGTGTCACTTTCCAGAGATTGATGGACATCGTTGTAGTTTACTTAGATGATGTTACTGTGTTTTCAAAAAACAAAACCGATCATCTAGCTCATTTAAGAGCTGTTCTACAGTGGTGTCGTAAATATGGCATTTCCTTAAATCCTAAAAAATCTATCTTCGCAGTAGAACAAGGTAAACTCTTAGGATTTATCGTGTTAAGAAAATGGATGATTATCAACCCCGAAAGGACTCAAGTCATCTCGAAAATTCCCCCTCCTACATCCAAAAAGTCTATGCAGTCTTTCTTAGGCCAGATAAACTTTGTTAGGATATTCATCCCCAATTTCTCCGAAATGGTCAGACCTTTACAGAACCTAATTAAGAAAGACATACAATATCATTGGGGACCCTTAGAAAACCAATATTTTAATGCAATAAAAAAGGCCATAATAGATGCTCCTTCTCTCATGAGCCCTAACTTTTCCCAAGACTTCACGCTCTACACTTTTGCTTCTAACCGCTCCTACATTGTCGTCCTTACTCAAAAGAACGCTGAAAACAATGAAGTACCCATTGCCTTTATGAGCTCTACTTTCAAGGGCACAGAACTTAATTACCCAGCGATAGATTTGCAAGCCTACGTTGTTTTCAAAGTAGTCAAGCATTTCTGGTCTTATCTTTTGAAATCTAGGACAAAAGTTATTGTCCCTTACCCAGCCGTCAGGAACCTGTTAGTGCAGAAAGAATTAGAAGAAAAGAGGGCAAACTGGGTTACCTCCTTACAGGAGTACTACATAGAAATTACCCCAGCTCAGATAGTGAGAGGCCAAGGGTTATGAAAGTTAGTTGTTGACTCAACAAGAGGACAACAAGAAGAAAACGATATGTCAAACCTACGATAGCACAATCAAAATGCAATCTGTTGTGCGCAAAACTCTGTCAGTCCGTGGTATGACGATATAAAATTATGTCTTGAACATGGGTCAACCCCTGGTCACCTGGATCCCACTAAAAGAAGATTGTTAATATTAAAGTCTGCCTCCTTTCATTTGGTTAATGGTATTCTGTTTCGTCAAAATTTTGATGGCGTACTGATGTGTTGTCTTGAGAAAGACGAAGCAGAAAAAGTCTTAATAGAGTTGCATGTAGGAGAAGTTGGTGGGAATTTTGGTGGAGACACCACTGTCCATAAATTTTTGAGATCCATTTATTACTGGCTCACACTTTTTAGAGACTCCCATGCCCTGTGTCATAAGTGTACTATTTGTCAAAAAGCATCAGGGCGGTTACAGAAACCAGCCTTTCCTTTGTAGCCTGTTCTAGTAGACTCTCCTTTTCAGCAGTGGGGCCTTGATATTATAGGTCCAATCAATCTGCCATCCTCACAACAACATAAGTTTATCATAACAACCACAGATTATTTTACCCGGTGGTCTGAAGATACCGCATTAAGAACTGTGAATACCAGTCAGGTAATTGCCTTTTTAAATTCGAACTTTATCACTCGTTTTGGTATCCCTGACTGTTTAGTATTTGATAACGCTTCTTATTTTTCATCTTTTGAGATGAGCTAGTTTGCTTTAGAAAAAGGAATTAAATTAAAGTATTCTGCTAGCTATTACCCCTAGGGCAATGGATTGGCAGAATCAACAAATAAAAATCTGATTAAAATCATCAAGAGAATGGTATCTGAGAATCACAAAAACTGGCATAATGCACTGTTAAACGCAATCTGGGATGATAGGGTAACACCAAATACTATTGTAGGTAACTCTCCCTTCTTTCTCGTTTATGGCAGAGAAGCAATTCTGCCACCACACATTCTTCTTCCCTCACTACAAATATCGCAGAAAACACAAGAGGAAGACTGTCCCCCTTTGGAAAACTAAATTAATGATTTAATGAAACTAGAAGAGGTAAGATCCCAAGCTAAACATAAGTTAGATCAACATAAACTAGTGGTCAAAATTTGGTTTGATTCTAACTCTACCTCTGATAGGAACTTAGAAGTAGGTGATCTCGTCTTGAAATGGGACAAACCGCATGAGGGAAAGGGAGAGCACATGAAATTTCAAAACTTATGGCTTGGACCGTTTTTAATTGATGAGAAACTGGGTCCTATCTCTTTCCGATTGCAGAATCTAGAGGGGCAGCCTGACACCTATCCGGTGAATGGCCAAGCTCTGTAAAGATATTTCGCCTGATAACAACCCTTTGTATACTATGTACATATTCTTCTTTTGTTTTCTTTTCTTTTGCTGTTTTGGTTTTGATTTTTCCTTTACGCTTATCAATTTTGTTTTTGGAAATACACATACCTGAATTTTAGAACTGTTCAGACAAAGAAAAAAAAAATTTCTTTCACTAAAATGACTGCTGAAAAATTGTCTAAACATCAATTGTATACTTCTGAAATTTACATCTCTGTTGGAAAAAAAAAAATTTGTTGTTTGAAAGAAGTTAACTAATTTCGATCTATGAGTAAAGTCTATCACGATCATATATTATCTTCTTACACTGTCCCTGTTCTTTAAGGGAATGACTTAGAAAGATGTCTCCCTACCTTAGAGAGTTGGTTCTGTAAATAAACCATCTCTGGATCTTAATGAAGGACAATTCTAAAAAATTATGTTGAGGTCTATAAAAAATATGTTAAAATATCATAATTTTTAGCGTCACCCTGCTCGACTATATATCTTTAAAAAATGAAATAAATCATTAAAAGAGATGTGGGAAGTGCTTTTAAACCTGCCAGGATGTTGAACAGGTCTGCTGGCAGTGGGTAAATGAATGCATGATGCCAAGATAACTTCGTCAGGGTACTGAACAGGCCCGCTGGCAGTGAAGCAATGTCGGGTATATGAAAATTTGCAAATATGAAACCTCTTAACCTTAAAATGTCCTTTATTCTGATCTGGAACTTCTTGGCAGGATACGGATATCAGAGTGGGTTAAATGGAAACCCTATCGAGGCTATGGACACCTGCTGGCAGCAGTGGATCTGTCAACAGTATTGGATATTTTATCTTTAATATCATGGCTCGCTTGTCTTAAGACTGTTATCAGTTTTCATCCTTTAAACACTGCTGGAATATTTGATCGTTGATGATGTTTAAACAATTTTCTGGTTATTTCTGTTGGAATTATTCATGTTATCCTAATCTGAATTTGTTCTTTTGGAAGAGATAACTGCTTCTACCAGTGTGTCACCATTGTTGGCAGCCAATTCAAATTTTTATACTATCCTAATAAGCTGCTTGGAACCCTTGATCTTCATTGCAATCTTTGAATAAAATGACACTTTTATTTCTTGCATTTGCACACCTGCCTTTGTTCTCGTTTTCATGACTGCAAGCGTGAAAACTTTAATTTCGAAGTCACATTAAAATCATCACTAGATTTTTATGGTCACTCTTGTCTATGTGTTCATTGCATTTTTAATTTAATTATAGTCGCACAGTTGGCAAGGCTCCAAGATCTTTACTCATTTGGCATTCTTTAATTGTTAATATGACTTCGTTTTTTATAAGATTGTGATAATATTATAATGACTGTCATTGAGTCCTTAATACATTGGTGGTTTGATGTTCTATAATCTTTCATCGATTTCTTCGACACATTGGTTTCATGAAAACACATTGACGTTGTGGTTAGACCCTTGGTGTAATCATTTCATACAACACATATTTGATATGATCAAACCCTTGGTGTTGATTTCAAATTATTGTTTTGATTTTAAAACTATGCAAATGCTATGCTTATGCAAATTTTTGGGTCGATTTACCATTGATTTCATTAATTGTTTGAACGACATTGTTTTTAACATATGCAATAGTGATTTGAATTTCTATATGCATCGTCGGTTGTACATTGGGAAATGATTGTTTTGCATGGGCTGATCTAGCTCCACCACCCTCGCACACTCGGGCATTAATGCCTTCCCCCTATCCTGGGTTAACTCTGTTAGTTTTCAGGGAAGTCTGTGAGCTATTCGATCCGATGTATACCCTATTCAAACCCTCGATGGTTCACCCGGCTCACTATGTGCTCTCGTCTATGGCACTTGTGGTGTGCATAGAGCCAAATGGTAGCCAAACACTCCTGTTGTTCGACAATGCCTGTAAAGATTTGGAAATTTGTGGCTAGCTGGTGTTTATCCAAAGGTTTGAGGGTTTCAACCTTTCGGTTACCCAACAATTCACCCTCACCTTCGACGGATGCAAGGCTAAGGTCGGAGACATACAGCTCGAGCTTAATGAGGATTTTGTAAGCGCAGCTACAGGACTACCAGCTACAGGGCAAAGGTGGTTTAAAAATTCCAAAGTAGACAAGGTGTCGTGGCCACTCCTTTTCACATCAAGGAATATTGTTTCATGTGATAAAGGTATGCCTATCACTACCCTCAAACCCAAGTGGCACAATCTTTTGGCGGATGTTAAGCAGTTTGTGACCTGCGAAGGTCGGTATGGCTTGGTATTTCTGTATCATCTCTGATTATTGATGAATTTTATAGGCTACCCTTTGAATATGCCACATTATCTCTTGCGTAGTATTTACAAGATGTTTGAAAGATTCAAGCGTGAGAAGGGTGATAGCAGCCTTTTTCACCACTACTTGATCAAACTCATTATTGTCCACCATTTGAGCCTTCATGGTGACTGTTGGCAAGCCTTCCTATCCAGGAATGGCTTTGCCACTCCCGAGTCTGTCCAAGTGGACAAAGTTCTGGTCACTAAAACATTGGTTGGACCATCCATGCCACTTCATATCCTTCTACCCCCTGTCAAACTCTCGGATTGCCCTGACATGGACGTACCCAATACCGTGGCTGACAAGTGTGCTAAAGAAAATTCTAAGGCCGTCAAAAGGCCTGTGAGGAAGAAAGGCATAGGTGATACTACTGCCAATAGTAAAGGTAAGAAAAATGATCGATGGATATTGAGATGTGCTAGGAACAAACCTAAGCCAAATGTTGACCAGAAGCCAATAGTGTTGATAGAGGACTCGGACTCTGAAATTCAACAATTCTTGACTGAGGAATATCCCTATTTTCATGTCCTATGCTCTATGGAACCCTATGACTATGTCTCTAACTTACCTCCATGCCTTAAAAATGACCCTAATTACCCGAGAATTAAGCTTCACAATCAAACCCCTGGTAACTTGAAAGAACCCTCGCCTATGATGCCAAAGCCCGATAAACCATCGTGTACACAATGTATTGCCTGGCTTGAATTTTATTACACCGACGTTCCCCTGTTGCAGTATAAGATCAAATCGTTAGAGGAACGGGTGACAGTACTGTCAAAGGAGAACGACAGGCTACAAGCCAACAAGAAGAAACAAAAAACCATCGGTTCAATTATCTTCAGAAATGTTGAAGCAACAACGGCCTTTGTCAATTCAAAACTATCATGACCGAGTCATTTTCTTACTGCCCAGGTATGTATTTCAATATTGATTTTGTTTTATGAGTTGGTGAATTAGTATGACTGATTGGGTTCTACTTTCGATTACTCTTGTTTGTTTTAATAGAGTCAGAAATGGATTTGTTTACTTCAAATTTCATGGTTTCATTTTTATTTGAAATAATATAAAAGATTTCATTTGGAATTAGCATAAATTAGTTCTGTTTGCATCGATTCGTTTTCCTAAAAACCCAATATAGCTATGAATTGGTTAATGAGATTTTATTATTCTCAGATTAGTATAAATGATTGATTTGTTTTCGATTCTGTTTGGGTTGTTTTTGAAACAATTATGTACAGATAGTCGATTGGGTTTGATTTCGATTAGTTTTGTTTGTTTCTAATAGATTCAAAACAATCCTGTTGACTTCGATTTACCAGGAATGATTTTGTTTTGGATTGAATCAATATTTTCGTTTTGGATTATGATTGTATTCGACTTCCACACAAGATTTGTTTGCTAAATTCGGACACGGCTATGTTTTGATTGATACAATTTTGCATAACGAATGTGTCGGTCCAAAATCGGTTCAATTCATTCATGTTTTATTTGATTCGCAAACAATGTTGTGTGTCTCGATTATCATGGTCATTTGCATATGCGTTGAAGATTGGTTTGATGTAGTTCTATTAGTTGTAAACTAAAAAATGATCTTGTTAGCTTCGTTTTGATTCAACAACGATTTTTGAGGGATGAGTCGACATAAACTATTGCATGAATGATTTGTTTGATCGGTTATAGTTTGTGTCGATTGAAATTGATTCATGAAAATGATTTCATTGGTTTCGATTTTTAAAATGATTATGTCTGCTCCGAATTGGAAATAAGAGTTGTGTGACAAATCCCACATATCTTGTCATCATTTGATTAATCCAATTACAATTTCATTTGTTTCAATTTGCATACAAGTTTTGATTTGCTGTGGTATGAATGACTCGCTTTGTTTGATTTAATAACTAAAGATTTGGTTTAATAATTCAAATAAATTTCTGTTAGCATTTCATTGATTTAAAACGATTATGTTTTAAAATTAGACCAGCTATAGAATCGCAAGATTCTGTAGCTAGTCTTAAAATTTAGATTTTGTTAATTTTATCAATATAACGTTATCTAAACTTTTGTATTCTTGTCTACTTACAGGTACCTACGAATTTCATTGACAAATGGGACATGCTGTAGTAGTTTAGATATAGTTTTCAGTTGTTAGTCATAGGCAAAAATAGGGACTTGGGAGATTATTCCCAGATTTTTTGTAATTTGCTTTGACAATTCCCACAGGGATGTTTTACCCCGTGGTCTTTAAATACTTGTTATTTTTTGTAATGGACTCATAATCATCACTGTGGGGAGAACTAGACTATGGATTTATGATAATATAGACTGCGATGAAAGTTGATGTCTTGTAATAGCTTTATCTTTCAATATATCAAACTTTATTTCAAGTTTTCTTCATATCAATTTGCAATTAATTATCGACTACTTTAGCTATTGTAGTTCATTGCAGGTTGATGTGATTTGGTTTATGTGTCATCCATATCTGATCTCTCTTATTTTAAAAATACAACAATTACTCTGTTTCAATTTAGTGAATTAAAGACTTCTCTTTTTCGTTAATTGAATCATTTTGTACAAATCTTTGCACACAAATTTATCTAAATGTGATGATTTGTAAATTATAAGATTGTTGTTATTTTTATGTCTTGTTTGTCATGTCATTTATATTTGAAGAGAACTACAGCTTTCTGTTTATGAGAAGCTTGTGGACAATCTAGTGTGGGTTTCCTCCCACCGAACAACTGAATCAACTATTGTACACAGGACAAACCTGAAGCGTTACTTCAGGTCAGTTCGCTATTTGTTATTTAATAGTTAATTTATTAGTATCATTTAAGTAGTTTGGATAGATACATATATAGTTCAGATTTATAGTTAGGATTATTATTTAAATTGTTCATCTTAGATAGTTTTCAGTTTATTTCTTTCTCATAAAATTATAAAAATAAAAAAACAATAGTTTTGTTGTCACAGGACAGCTCACAAATGATTTTAGCATGTTTTCATTTTAAATATGTAATCTGTAAATATTGTACATTTGTGATTAAGATCTAATTCTGTTGATAATTGAACATTTAATTTTATATAATTATTTCTATATAGTATAGATAATAGACTGTATATATTTATTTCAGATTTGCTTATTAGTTTGCTTTAATTTTTGTTTTCTTTAGATTAGTTCCTTTAGTTAGTTTTCTTTTGTTTTCCTAGGACTTAGATCGGCCAACGGAGCCGTTAAACCCGTCAGGGTGGATCATCCCAAATGGCTTGGGTTACTTATAAAACCTCGGACCGGATCCACTCTTCCAGTTGGTGAGCGTTCATTTTTCGCCCGTCAACAAACCTGGAAAACCCAAAGTGCATACTGTGACAATTAGCATTGAAGATAAGAAAGACACAAAACTTGTGTAGCATGGGAATGTTGCGCAAGTGTTGTAAGTGTCATTTTTTGCAGAAATGGGTTTCATCATGGTAGATACAGATTAGATGAGATAAGAAAGTTTGAAGTTTATATAAAAATTACATTAGCATAGGAATATGTACATGTTATATCATCATGAAAATAAATCTCATTTTGTAACCTTATAGCCTTCAAGGTTTTGAGTTTTGATGGGAAAATCAGTGTTTTGAAGAATGGTGAATGTTTCAAGAGCTCCATATTGTATGTATATAAGTTCATATATCATTGAATGGTCATTAGGTTCTATCTCCAAGTCAAACAAGTGAATAAAATGGAAATAGGGCACTTGTTGCGCAAGCACTGAAGAACTTAGTTGCACAACAAACTACATCCAAACGTTGCACAACTGTGACAGGGCAGCCAGATCATCATCCAAATCGATTGGATTAGATTGGATGACATAGATTAGATGATATAAGAAAGTTTGAAGGTGATATAAAAGTTACTTCATCATAGAAATATGTACAAGTTATATCAACATGAAACTGAATCTCATTTTTTAATCTTACAGCCTCCAAGGTTTTGAGTTTTGATTGGAAAATCAACGTTTTAAAGAATGGTGAATGTTTCCAGAGCTTCATATTGTATTCCTCTAAGTTCAAATATCATTGAATGGTCATTAGGTGATATCTTTGGGTCAAACAAGTGAAGAAAATGGAAACAGGGCACTCGTTGCACAAGTGTTGAAGAACTAATTGTGCAACAAACTGCATCCACATGATGTGCAAATGTGACAAGGAATCCATGTCATCATCCAAATCAACCTCAAAGAATCTCCACCTATACCAGATCACCCATAATGACTTCAGGTCTCGATGGCATGAAGATAGAGAGTTAGATGTCTTAATTGTTAAAGTTTTTATGATGCTTTTAATGTAATAAGTTGGCTTCTATATTTTAGCAGTTAGTTCCTATTTCAATGTAACTAAACCCAAACTATAGGATAATGGTTGAGATCAATCTCCTTGGCTTGGAGAATATATTTGGCCTTTATATTTTGTAATTTTGAATGTACTAAGGGCTGGAAAAGTATATAAGAGACATAGTTTTTATCATCTTTGTAATTTTATGAAAATTTTAATGGAATATTAGTCATAAGTACATAGCTACTCTTACCAGAGATTCTTGTGTTGATGATATGAAGTGTGTGCTTCTCTATTTTGTATGTGTCTTCCTATTTTATTTTTCATTTCATCTGTAACATGGATATACTTAATTGGAAAGTCATGGTTTGTAATTCATCTGATTTTGATGTTCTAGATCAAGCAATTAAGTACTGTAATTTCCTCTAAAAAACACAATCAAAATTGCCTCTACATGTTTTGTTTTAGCTCATAGGAATTTTACATTCAAGCTAACTTTTTCTTGATGCCCTGACTTTTTCTCATGGCTCATAGGGATTTAATAGGCTCACAGAGGTTGTATTTTCTCCCTGAATTTTTCACTAGTCCTTCTATGCTCACAAAGGTTGCATGCTCCCCTGGATTTTTCATTAGAATTACATCTCGACTTTTGTCTTAGACTTACAAGTTTTCTTCCTTTACCTTGACTAGACTCACAAGATCATATAACATCTCATTCGTCTGGACTCTTGGTTTGACTCACAGCGGTTGTACGTTCCCCTTGGATTGTTTCAATACCTCACAGGACTATTTGATTCTCCAAATATCGTTGGCTAGCCTCAAGGTGTCCCACATAGCCTCTCATTATATAAGGACTATCGATGCTACCAAATTTAACATATATCATAACATGTTCACATTGTAGTCAAAGAAAACTTACAAACAAAGAGCTTGGGTTGTAACAACCATTGCCAATCCCCTTCATGTATTTTGTTAGTGGTTATCCTACCACCCAATGAAAACATGATTAAATCTTTGAAGTAATATACAAATTCTCGAAGAATACAGTATTCGTAACTTGCCACAACACTATTGGTTCCTCTAAAATTGTCAAACTCTTATTTTAACCTATATGGAGTACTTTTATCTTAATTTTGTCCATCATTTATGATCACAACTCCCAATTTCTCAATCTCTTTTGGAAATCATTATGGAACCTTTTAGGTTGTTAATAACTCTTTTCTACATTTTTTCAACCCTAGACAAATGGTCAAATTGAAGTAGTTAGTTGCAACTTCGTTCATGCTTACTACATCTATCATCAACAAAGCATGAGGTCTAGGTAGTTTGTAGCGCATGTGGTTCTTGTCTTTCTAGATTCGTTTTGATTATTTTTATATTTTCACAAAACAAGAGTAACTTTGTAAAATCCACCATCTACCTAGCATAACATTTTCATTCATTTCAAACTAGGTCTATGAACTCAAGTTCCTTCAACCAATGTGAATTGAGCTTAAAAGAACATGTTTTTTTTGGAGCAATATCCCCCACTTGTAGGAAAATAGGGACATGGTCAAATGGACCTGCTTCTCCTATCTATGTACTAATTATATCTATAATGACAAAAAGTTCAACCATAAGAAATTTTTTGATTCTCTTGGGGTTAACCTTTTCACCCAACATATTGTTTCTCTAGCTGGGTTTCAAAGTCAAGGTATCTATGCCACACAGACCCTCATCATCAATATTTTGTAGGAGGTATTGTTCCATGGGTTCCATCCTTCTATCTCCCACCCACATCTACCTAGGCTCAAGGTGAGATTTAAATCACCTTACATGATTAAATTATCCTTTCTCAAATCCATGTTCCCAAAAAAGGAATCCCACAAACCTTCCCTACACTAGAAAGGTCCATAGACATTAATAAAAATGAAAATTGAATCTAAACATGCGGAGAACAACTCAATACTGGTGGTATTCTATATAAAGGAGACAATCTTGAATTGAAGGGACTTATGCCATCCTACCAACAACCCCCTATATTTCCCCTCTATATTGAGAGCTTCAAAACTCCATCCATGAAGAGTAAACACTAGCAGTTATTTTACCCTAACCAGCAACATAATTATTTTTTGAATCAAAATAATTTCTATGTTATTTTCTGCTACAATTTTGGTTAACATAGTTTCTTTTATAGACACTCCCTAAGCCTCTCATGTTAGAAGAGAGAACAATCATTTTGTACTCTTGGAGTGGACTTTGCCTCCTCTAAGGGCCCCATGAATAGTATTTTGTTTGCATGATAAGAATTCCCTTGTCCTCTTTTCATTGGACATTGTTTGGATGACATAATCAAACATTGAATAAATGCCTTCTCAATGATAAATGTAGTGGAAAATATTCCTCCTTTCTCTCTTCTTCCTCATCTGGTTTTCTTAAAATCTTATAGAATTTTATTTCACATATTTTTTTTTGTGGGGGGGATACTTCTTATAGAATCACTTCAGTAAGCTATCACACTATGAGGGACATATCTATGAAATCAAAATCACCCATTAGTTTCACTTGGAATCTTCCACACTCGCTTAGGGGATTTTGACCCAATATTTTGTCACTCAAAATTAGCATAAAACTAAGTTTGAAATAGAGGACCTTTGATAGAAAACAAAAAATAACTTCTTTAATCGCTTAACATAGTTCCAATGTGGTTAAGTCAATTAGGAGAGGTGATGATTTCATTGTATCATTTTAGATATCTCACTATATTCTTACAATCCTGGCTAACTGAAGGTACAACCAAACATGTACGTGTCAGATATTTCTTCCTCGAATAAGTGAAGGTCAAGACAAATAATTGAGGGAAATGTGACTGCATCTAGTAGATCATATGGTACATGAACAAGGACCACTAGAGGTGAAAAGGTCATAAGAAAATTCCATAGACGCATAGATTTTTTTTTTTTTCCGAAGGAGGATCATGCTCTTATGATGATGAGAGCATAGGAAACATAGAGGTGTCACTCAGGTATAAGCATATGGTGAAATAATGGGTATATAAGGAACTGCCTCTATTAGACACTAACTTCATTGTCAATAATATGACGGATCGCATTGCACCAACCTCCCTGCATGGCCTGGGGATATTTTCCATGGATGGAATAATTGTAAATTACAATATAGTAACTGAATTGATGGAATATGCCGAACTATGTTACAATTGTAATGATTGGATGCGGGTGGTTCGATACATGTGAAGTATGCGAAAATATGCACTAGCCACAAATTGTATACAACTAATAAACAACGATAAATATAAGGGAGCCACTATCTATATTAATGGAAGTCCTAAAGCTTCTAGTAATATTGTGGGGTTTAAAAACAAAACATAGCCCTGGACAACAAACATGCAACTAGATTGTATATATGAGGGATGGGAAGGGAATCGGGTAGTTGTGTGCGCGATAAAAGAAGATAGCTCCTGGGGAAGATTTATAAGTGGATTACCATTTGAATCGAATAGAAACATCAAATTGTGTAACACCTCTTTAAGAAACCTATACTTATTGCATTATATTTTTTGTATCTTTAACAATTTCTAAAATATTTTATGGTCCCAATTTTATAATAATATGGGAGGTTGATCGTGGAAAAGTGTCAGCCACAAAACATGTAAACGATTAACAATTTCACTTTAAACTTAATGTGAATTTTATTATTTATTTATATAATTTTATTTGTGTGGAAATTAGTTTTTTGTTATCGTTAACAATGTTTCAAATGTTTCGGGGTTCTAATTATATTATAATGTGGCAGGATAATCGTGGAAAATGGGAAACCGCAAAACATGTAAAGGAATAACAAATTCAACTTTGACTATATGTGAATTTTATTATTTGTTTATATAATTTTATTTGTGTGACGATTAGTTATTTCATTTATTTATATAACAGAAATAACATTGATTTTATTGAAATATGTAGTTTACAGGCCATGATGATCATGATTCCCCCAACGAGGAGGAGTTGTATTTATCCCCTGATCCAATGGTAATGATTAAAAAGAAGATAATTAAAGTGAACAAGGAACTTGCTAGCTTGTAAGATCGTGCAGATAAAACTACAGATGTCATAGAAAGGACCGATCTGGTTATGACACAACTTAGGACATATCAGGTAATAACCATAATTTAAGGTGATTTTTTTTATGTACTGATAAGTTCAATTATGATATTTTGTTTTTTAAATTTTACATTTTATAACGAAAAAACATTTTATTACTTATATAAAGATATTTGGATCATGTTCAACCCGGTATTAGTAGTAGTGGTGCTACAAAGATTCCACAGAGTCCTGACATGGGTTGTCATATAACTACTAGATTGTTTACTTCTCCATATTCCACACCTTTAAATGTAATCCATGACACATGTTATCACATGAAGTTGTCATGGGTCATTTTCCCCCTTAGGTTTTAATTTTTTCTCTTTAGTCTTTATGTTTGTTTTATTTTCCCTTTGTGATTTTCTTAGGTTAGTCTAAAAAAAAAAAAAATTTAGTTTTGGTTCACATTTTTGGCCTACACCTATGGTTCATAGCCTAGTTCATTTTTTTATTTATTTCTTGACTCATCACTTGACTTGACATTAAGAACTATTGACCCCATCACCCCAACAACCCAACAAGTCACTCCATCCACTCATTCTCTTGATCCTTTCCACTTTGTCCCTATGCCCGTTAAGGAGTCAAATCAAATTTTGAAAAGGGTGCTCCCAACTCACTAGGCATTTTCGTAGCGCACCTTTGTACTTCATGTCCTTTCCATAATTCACCATCATAAATTGATGTCATGTATTTTATTTTTCTCAACACCCTTGTCTTCAAAATGAATGTTAATATTTGGTCCTTTATGAGGATTCTAACAGTTTACCAATTTGAAATATTCCTCATAAGTTCAATGTTGTTGAAACGACTAGTCCAGATATAGCTACAGATTGCGCTAGAGGATTCACTGATCGAGATGAATTGGAGGTTGAGGTAGATGTAACAACACCATATCTTGTTGTCTATATTTAACTTATAATCCATAACATCAACGTACTTCATGATCCTTTTCAGATGCTTTGAAGAGCATTAATATATCTATGTCTTAACTTTTTGTAGTGCATGGCGTTGCAGGCTACCAATTCTCACACCAACCAACCTCTCTACCTCTTTAGCCACACACTCCATAGCCATTTTCACATTGATTTTCCTCTTCACTAGAACTCATACCATTTTCTTCAGACTTTGAGCACCCAACCTCGACTCTTAATACCCATACTGCACTATTGAATTACTAGACTGTGCTACGAATCCCCTGTTCTAGCGCTGCCCATTCATTATCAAACCTTTGTTATCCTTTATGTTCACAGCTCCAACAATTAGCTCCCCCTTTTTCATTGAGCCATGTTATAATTTCATCTTACAAATCTACTTGCAGTGAGGAGTTAGAAGCCCCTGTTTTTTTTAAATCTTTGAGGACCTTGTATGGTGTCTTATTGACAGTCTGAGCCTGAACAATGCATTTTCCATTCATACCATTTCTCTGAGTATCTTTCCATTATATTTCAACCATCACACCAGTCTATTGTTAATCCAAAAGTGAGTTGGAGGAAAGCCCTGAATGACCAATTAAGGATCACCTTCAAAAACTCAAAGACTTTTTCCTCTGTTTGGTTTATTTACCCCTCATAGAATTTCAGTCTTTTGATCCCCTACTTCTATCCATGGATACACCTCAAAAGAATAAGTCTCACAAGGGAGGGACTTTGGTTAGGATTGAAACCTCTGACATGCACCTGTTTGATTCTAAGCCTATGTTCAGGGAGGTTTTTCAAAGGGTTGGTTGCCTCTCTTTTTGTCAAAACATGCAGAGGGGACACCCTGAAGTATCAAGGCATTTTTCCTTAAACTTTGATGCCATTAAGACCAAGGTAGGAAACCTTGATTTTGAGGTATCTTAGGCCACTATTGCAGCAACCACTGAGATACCAAACACTAGTGAGAGGTGGGTCAAATCCATGATCCTCAATGTAGCCTTTTCCAAGGATTCCTCAAGCTAGACTATCAGAAAGACACTTTGTCTAAGGGAGTGCCTAGGAGCCACCTGGTTGAGGGTTTTGATAAAATTTTGAATATTATCCATATATATTTCACATGTGAGGGTAGATTTAACATGATATACCAGTTTCACATAAGTCTCTTGCTAAATTTCACTGGAAATGATTCAATGAATATCCCTTTTTATATGTTAAGAAGTACGGGAAAGATGTCTAATAGATTCCAAGACAAGTCCAAGGTTGTGGACACTAGTATTTTCCACTATGGATTGATCAAGATGCTAGTTATGGGAGAGTTAAATAAAAGGAGCATTTCTTGGGATCAATTTATTGTCTTTTCCAATATGAAGCTAGATATAGCCTCTATCCATCAATCCAGGATGCAAAGTCCTTTTCCATCTAGTAGTATTGCCCCAGCAGGAACAAGCAGGAAGAGAAAAAACAAACCTCCTACCCAATAAAAAGAATCCCCTAAGGAAATTGAAGAAGAAGAAAGAAAGTTTCATCACTCCGCACAAAAATAACTTTCACCTCCTCATGCACCTGAATTGGAATAAGTTCCTTCATCAACCAAAACCATAGCCAAGAAGGAGAGGAAATTTCATTTCCCTTCACATGTTCCAGCAGCTAAGACCAAAGTGAGGAGGAATTTTACTAGATCATCAGCCCACAAATAAGTTGTTGAAGCAGGATTCATACCCAAGGTTTCAGTACCAAAGAAATTTAAAGGTAAATATGAAGCCATTGCAAAGTCTATTGAGGTTATAGACAAAGCCTTTGTTCAACAAAAAGATAAAGGTAAAGGTAAAGCCACTGAGAATCCTATTGAGGTTATCAACATCAACAATCCCCCTGACAATCCCACTTTCAAAATATTGATTAAACAACTAAGGGATGCTAGAAAGGAAGTTTCCCATTTGAAGGAAAAAATCTTGACTGATAGAAGAAAGATGAAGGATCTCATGGACATGTATAATGAAACCCTTGATTTGGCAAGTTTTATAGCAATAATATTCTTGCCTCTCCATAGAAAACTTAAGACTCTCTACAGGAAAAACAAAAGCATTCAATCCCAAAAGAGGAATCTCAAAGAAGAATTGCAACCCTTCAAGAATGATTTAGATCATAGGAACTTAAATGTTCTAGTATAAGCTGCAATAGAAAGAGATGAACCTGTAGTAGAGAAGAGTACCCCTACTAAAGAAAGAGATGTTTCCATGACAGACGAAAATCCTCTTGCAACAAGGAGGAGTGCTAGAATGAGGAAATAGATGGAGGCTATGACAGATCCATTTTTTAGGGTGGTTTCTTTTGCAAGCTTCAAGTGTTCAGGAAGGTATAATATTTTCACCTATACAGGCATCTATAGGATCCTATTCCACCAGCTAAAATTTGTGTGTTTTTGAAAGAGTGGTTGCATCACACATAAAAACATAGGGATTTGTAGTGCCTAGCACTACGGAATCACCTACACAAATTGCTATGTGACTGTGCTACAAAGGGCGCTACAGAATCTGCAGAGCATCTTTTCAAAGGGCGCTACAGAATCTATAGATCATCTTTTCAAAGGAGAACTACAGAATCTATAGACCAATTTATAGAAATGCGCTACAAAATCACCTAGCCAAGCACAAGAAGGGTGCTATAGAATCTGCAGAGCAGTTATAGGAAGGGCACTACAGAATCTGCAGAGCATCTTTTCAAAGGAGTGCTGTGAAATTAGCTACCATATGTGCTACCAAATGGCACTACGAATTGGCCATTACATTCAAAGGTTTGAATTCATGACTCCTCCTTGAATTTGATGATGTGGAGGGAACCAAAGATCAACAAGTGGCAAATGGGGATTAACATACTAGCCTGAAGGACACATGGCACTCGATAAATATGCACCCAATTGCAAGACATGTCATTGAATGTTTGTTAGAGTGGTTTCCAGCATGGCTCCTTAATTTTAGCAGTTTGTTAGATATGTTGGTACATATGTTAGAATTTTAGTTTTTTATGGAGGATCCTAGGATAGGAAGGTTAGATCGCACCTATAGATGTTTCCCATTGTTTTTTGTTACAAATACATCTAATGAATGATTTGATAGGTTCAAATGGTTGAGAAGAGCTCCCTTTTGTAATATTTTGACTATGCAAAGTTGTTCTCTGGTTATGTATGAGATCTGAGACATTTTCATTAATAGAAGTCAGTTTTCTTTCATCATCTTGTTGCCTCTTATTATTAAATTCTCATCATTGGATGATCCATATGAGATGGTGTGGTTGTGTTATAATGGATGTTTGATTATAATGTTGTTATGAATGTTTTTTAGTGTTTTAAACTTTAAGTTCAAAAAGTTCTCACGATTGAGTTTTTCTTCTCCAGGCTGCTTGAAGACTTGATGCTTATAGAAAACCTATCCACCTTCCTCAGTAAGTCTTCCTCCTATTCACCTTTACCCTTAAACCAATGACTGAAGTTAATCAAAACCTCATTTGCTTATGCATGCCAGCCCATATTTGTGTGTTAAATCAATTCATATGTTGAGGTTTGTCCATTTGACCTTTAATCACTAATTCACATTCATAAACCTTTGATGGGGATTGGGCTAATCCTCTTGCAATCTGAGGGTGATACTCAGTGCTAACATTCTTGGTGACGTTTCTGAGGATGAATTGAAGACATTTCCCTGGGATTGAATGAAAAAGAAATAATGATTCTGGAGGTGCATTAGAAATCAGTACATTAAAGATCCCAGCTTGCACCTGGCGACTCGATTGTTTCAGTTGTGGCTCCCAAAGGTAGACACACAAGGTCTACTCCACATCTACCTATGGAAACACCTGAAGTTGACCCAGAAAATATTATCAAGAAAGGAAAGGATTCTCAAGAAGGATTTTAAGCTACTGCACTAGGTACTTCTAGTCATTTACATTATTCTACTTTTAAAACTCCAGTAGCCATAACTAATCCTCCTCTTTTACCTTCTGCTGAAGTTTCTAGAAGTTTGGATTTTGAAAATTTTACTATTGAATACTCTTATTTTAGCCCCAAATTAAAAGAAGAAAATTTGGAAACCCTTGCTTCTCTTGATGTTGTAAGTTGGTTCATACTTGAGATTCTTGAAGATTTTCCTACTTTGGGCCTTCCTTGTCCTCCTCCTATCAAATTTGTTGTGACTAAAGAAGAAGAAACCTCTTTTCCCTTAGACCCTATACCATATTCCTCCAAGACTCAAACTCTTCCTCTGAAAATTGAAACCTCTCCATCCAAGCATCCTCTTTCTCCAAAAATCCAAGCTGCATTTGTAGTTATCAAAACTCCATCTTCCCCTTGTTCCCCTACAGTTTACAACCTAATGGAAGGTGCTAATCTTCTTAGAAATAGGATAGATGCCATAGTGGTTGCTAGGTATGCCCCTCTTATTTTACCTTGGCCTATGAATTCTCTCCCAGTTGGAGACTACCTTAATTACATGCCCAAGTTCACAGGGGAGGAAGACATAGCTACAAAAGAACACCTTGCATCTTTTTATAGTTATGTAGATAATCTTAACATTGAGAATGAAGATGTATGGATGAGGGTATTTGTATGGAGCCTTGATGATGAGGCTAGAAAATGGTTTATGGGTTTGACTCCTGGATATATTGTTGGGATTGAAGCTTTGGATGATGATTTCTTAAGGCATTGAGGGGATAAAAAGGATTTCCTTTATTATATTACAAAATTTGGATCACTAAGGAGGAAAGAGGGAGAATTCGTTTCAGACTTCTCAAAAAGATTTAATAAAATTTACAACAAGATTCCCATTGAAATAAATCTCACACAAACCTCTTCCAAGATTACCTATGCCAGTCCTTTTGACCCTGATTTTTGCCTCTTGTTGAGAGAAAGAAGATATACCTCTTTAGCTCATATGCAAGATGCATCCTTATAAGTAGAATCTAATATATTGGAAGTTGATAAACATATGAGAA
>JASDQU010187455.1:9435-20507 GCA_032191745.1 Picea mariana
CACTCAAGCACAAAACCCTTGAAATTTCGCTTGAATGACTCTCTACAATTGAATGACTTGCCAACTTCATGATGCCCTAGAGTCTCACAACATCCACTTTAAATAGCAGAGGTGTGCAATTTTTTTTCCCTAACCCACAGTCTCTTACCACCATCTCCAAGGAAAAGTGAACCCATAGCCCTCATGTTGGTATTGCCATTATAGTGTGGGTTGGTAACTAATGATCTCTCATGACTTGAATTCTAACCACACAGTGATAGACCTTTCTCATAACTTAAATTGGTAGCAATATGTTGTTGGTACATGTTCTATTTGTTGCTTTATCACACAGATTGGTATCTTTATTACATCATTTTCCATTGATTATGATTGTTAACTGTTGGTACATATGATGGTTGCAACCAATGGCGTAAGCTCCTAAGACTGTTCATTTTCTCATTGGATTTCTTGTTATACTTTGGAACATTTGTTACATGACATATCTTGTACACTAAGCACACATATGCCTTCTTTTCATTGGTTAAAGTAACTCATTGGATCAATGTAACCTTGATGTCCTTGTGGTTTGATAACAACAGTGCAAACAATATTTCATTGTGCTCATAGTTGCAAGTTCGTTGGTTCTTGGCATATGATCTTTGGATGATGATGGTAATGGCCTTTAATGATGAATGATATGATGAATGATGATACAAATTGCTTTGATTACTTAGGCAATCATATGATTCTAATTTGAACAATACAAATACTCCATGTTTCTAAGCATTGTAGAATGAGCATTATTGTCTATGTCAAATATTTCATAAGCTCATTCACAATTGGCATTTTGGAATTTTCTTCACTCATACTTAGACATGCTTTATCCTTGATAGAGGATAGTGTTGATCTTACCAAACCCTTACTCGAACCAAGTATTGAATCTCCCCTTCTCAACACAACAATTAGACTTAGTTTGACCTCTAAGAATACCCTCCTTAGGTTAGGAACCCTAGCCTTAAGTTGAAGAGGCAAGGTCACTGAGGTTACATTGGGTGGCTTGCCTAGTATTTTCCTCAAGCTCTCCTGCACAGGGCAGGACTTTCCCTTGGTGATAGTTTGAGTATTAACAATATCTATTTAGGGTTGGTTATTGGGCTCCTTTAGCTTTAGTGAAACCTGCAACAACAATCAAACTTTGAATTTGTCTTGCAGAACTCTATCTAGGATTCAATGCAATCACTACAAGGTCTATTATCTGGTTGTAACCTACACACCACAACCACTAGCTATCAATAAGTGAGATCAATAACCAATAAGGCTTGGCCAATGATATGAACCTCTGCTCTATGAGTTGATTCCAAGGCCTCAGTTTTGGAGGCTCGTAGTATGCATAACATCTAGATTTTCTTAACTACAAGAAAGGTAATGGAAAATGGATGTGTTTTGGTTCTCAAGAGTGTGGGTGTAACAAACAACCCAACCATATAAAGAAATACAATGGATGCCTTCAACAACTCACCAAGAATTGTATTTAAAATTTACATACTTTTTTGGAATGTCATTTATAATTCTTGCTTTTTTCCTCTCGAAGAGTGTTTTTCGTTGTTATGGATATTGAATTGTAACTGGTAATTTATTAAATATTATTCTTAGATTAATCTTTTTTTCCAAGGAAAAAAGTGTAATTTTATATCATCCGTTGAGGAAAAAATTACATTTTGTAGATACACTTCCAAAGTGTATTCATATCAGTTGTTTTCTATGGATTTGCTTCGTAGCTCGTTGAAGTCCTTCCTGTTATATTTGTTGTATTGTCGAATCCCTTAGGATTTTACAAAATTTCACAAAGTAGTTTTTGTTGTATATGGTTGTCGAGTCACAAAAAAGTGTCCAGTAAGTTCACATGAAAGTTTGTTGAGGATGTTCCTGAATATGATAATTTAGGAACTCTGAAATTTTCCAAAGGCCCATGTCCAAGTGTGCACCTTCTTTCAACCACCAGTCTGCTTCTTCATTTATTTTCCTGTACACATGATGGTAGGTAATAGAATCAAAAGCAGTCTGTAAGGATTTGATGTCTTCCACTATGTTAGCAAGTCTGATATTTGTGCATCTTTGAGTGTCATTTATCCAATTTATGACATTTTTTGAGTCTCCATATATAATAAGCATTTTACAATTCTTTTCAAGAGCAAAGGCAATGAGTAGTTTGACGCTCATTAGTGCGAAGAAATTGTTTGTTCCCATTCCAAGACCAGAAGTCAGTGTAAAGTAGTGAGAATCTGAGAGATATAAAATCCCTCCTCCCCCACATCTATAATTTTGGGAAGCTCCATAAAAAAAACCCCAAGGTTTTGTTTTGTCGATGGAAACCTCCTGAATATTTCTAGTCTTGAATCTCCCAGCAATAAGTAAGTAACAGGAGTAGATGGCCATGATTTTAAGAGCTGTAATTTTTGGTGCTACAGAAACCTCTTTAAAGATGAGTGCATTTTTTGCAAGCCATACACCCCATATTATCAATAGAGTCATCATTCTGTAGGCCTTATTTTCTCTTTTCATCCACCAGTCCTGCCAAGATTTCTCCAGAGTGTGGCCACCCGATAAAATGTGTAGTTTCAAATGTCTTGACACTTCTGTCCAGACCTCCTTGATATAGTGGCAGTCCAGAAAAAAGTGGAGGGTAGTTTCTCCTTCTGATTTGCACATAAGACACCTACCAAGGCCAGAAAAGTTCCCTTTTTGTAGAATATCCTAGGTTGGTACCTTGTTTGTTAAAACACTCCACATAAACAATATTGATTTTGTCGGACAATTTATCCGCCAGATTTTTTTCCACCACTAGGATGGCTCACTTTGGACTAGTTCTCGGTTTAAATATGTATACCCATCATTTGGTTTATAGATTCCTGAGGTCACCTGGTCCCAGATAAGTTCATCCTCTTGATCCATGAGTCTTACCTGTGTTATTTTTAGGCCTGAGATGTATGTTTCCAATTATGTTGCATCTTCTTCATCTAATCCGAAATCAACAACCGATTTCCACCCTTGTGACCAAATGGTTGATTGTTTTGGATCGATGAGTTAGTGTGTCATAGCCTAAGATTTTCAATTGGAGGATAAGATGGTCTGGGAGGAGGTGCTGACCTTCACTACCAGCCCAAGGATCCGCTCCCAATATGACACGGTGTCCATTTTTTATCTTCCAAGAAAGTCCTTCCCCTATGACTGGGAAAGAGTTAACAATTTCCTTCCAAATGATCGAGACTCCTTTCAGTGACTTCTGAGCCCTTGTGATCCATGTCCCCAAAGAATTTGGTTCAATGTATTTTTGTATTAGAAATTTTGTCCAGAGACTAGTCATACTTATGAGTCGCTAGCCTCCTTTTGCTGCCAGAGCCTTTGAAAAAAGGTAGATGTTTTTTAGGCCCCAAACTCCAAGGGCCTTTGAAACAACAATTCTTTTCCATCGAACCCAAGGTGTCACATGTGATTTTTTTTCCCACTCCAGAGAAATCTGAAGGTGAGTTTCTGAGCTGCCTCTAGAATTCCTTTTGGGATCCAGGAGAGTGACATCCAATATATTGGGATGGCTTCCAAAACTGACTTGACTAAGACTAATCTCCCCTCCCTAGAGAGCCATCTGTGACTCCAGGATAAGTCTTTTTTCCATTTTTTTTAGAAGCCATTTCCGGTCCTCTTTCCTATAGTCATTCGGTTTTAATACAAAACCCAAGTATTTCAAACCATCTTCTAGTTTCTTTTCCACAAAGGAAAAATGTTTTCTGAAAAATCCCACATCCTCCTTTGTAAGTAAGTTTGTTGAGAGGGAAGACTTCCCTTCATTTATAACCATTCTAGTAGCTTTGGAGAAAAGACTTAAAATGGTTTTCAGAGTCTCTGCTTTAATTATGGAGCCCGTATTAAAGATAAGTATATCGTCCACAAAAAGTAGATGTGTAACTTGGAGGGAGGGAGAGATTTTGATACCAGATAATGACCTTGTTTGTTTTTCTTCTGAGATTGCTCTGCTGAGTCCTTTAGCTACTAGGAGAAAAAGTAGTGGAGAGAGTGGACAACCCTATCTTAAGCGTCTTTCTAAGCGAAAAAAAGGGGAGGCCAATCCATTTATAAGCACTGAGAAGGAAACTGTAGTAATACAACACATAATCCATCTGACAAAAGAAATTGCAAATCCCAAGTGAGTTAGAAGAAGACGTATGTAGAGCCAACTTACTCTGTCATAGGCTTTGGATAGATCAATTTTTAGTACTGCGCTTTTTAGTTTTCTGGATTTTATGTTGTGTAGTGTTTCTTGTGCCACCCCTATCGCTTCATGGATTTGTCTACCTTCCAAAAATCTAAACTGTTCACTCGAAATTTTGTCAGAGAGGATTCTTTTCACTCTTCTTGCTATGATTTTGGAGACAATTTTGTAGATGCAGTTGCAGAGTGAAATTGGCCTAAAATTATCCAAGGTATCAAGGTTGTCCATTTTAAGGATTAAGGCTATGAAGGGGGAATTTAGGCTTAGTGGCATTTTCCCTGTAATTCTGATCTATTCTACCAAATTTAGGATATCCTGACCTAAGAGGTAAAAACAACCCAAAAAAAATTCAATGGTCCAACCATCTGGTCCTGAACTTTTGTCTTTTTGGAAGCTTCACATTACTTCTTTTAATTCTTCAATAATAACTTCTTCCATCAACATTTTATTATCCTCATCATTGGTGAATCTAGGAAAGTACTGGGCCATAGATACCACTTCTTCTATAGTAGCTCGGTTCTCTGCTCTGAAGAGTTCTTGAAAGTACATTTTCCCTATTCTTGACATTCCTTCAAAGGAGTTTTCCTAGTTTCCATCCCGATCCTTCAAATGCCAAATGGTATTTGAACACTTTCTACCTTTTGCATTAGCATGAAATAATTTTGTGTTCTCATGTCCACTTTTCAACCAGATAGCTATGCTTTTCAACGTCAACATTTCTTCCTTTTTCTTTAGTAACTTGTTTCTCCTATAGTCCAGTTTGAGTAGTGTCATATTGGCTTCTAGAGTAGCATATCCACCCCCTTCTTCCTCCAAAATTCATTTTAATTGGGCTTCCATATTTTTAAGATCCAATTCTTCTGCTTGTCTTTTCTGGAAAGCCCAGGTCTTTGTTTTTGCTTTGATCCTTTTTAGATTTTCAACAAAGTCAAATGTTGTCGAGGGTGTGATTTCCTGATGAAAGGGGGTCCAGTTTTCTCTTACCAAGTTTGTAAAGGAGTCATCTGTTAACCATGTCCTGTTGAATTTGAAAGGGCTGGTTGGCTTGCTCGACCTTTGTATTAACTCCAGAAAGATCGGGACGTGATCTGAAATGCCTCCAAATCCAATCCATTGGTTTAGGTGAATAGGATTTTCCAAGAAAGAGTTCGTTAACATAAAACGTTCTAATCTTTTTGCTATACTATCTTCCCCCACTCTGTTATTTCTCCAAGTTGGTTTGAGTTTTACTAGTTCAATATCCAATAACTTGCATTCGACAATTTTTTATGTGAAGTAACCCATCAAAGGATCAACTCTCGCATGTGTTCCCCAAACTTCTGAGAGCCCTAAAGAAAAGTTTAGGTCTCCACCTAGGATAACCTGTTGATCTTTCAGGAAAGACTTAGTGAAAAAATTATCCTAGAAGGTGCCTCTGTTCTGACAGGGGCCATAAATGTTGATGATGTGAAGATTTTCATCCAGTTCTGACAAATAGATTGTTATGCCAAGACCAGACTCAAAGCCCCAGGAATTTGAGATTTTTATGGAATGGGTGTTCCTTACAATTGCCAGACCTTGTATATTCCTGTTGCATCCAGGGTTTCAAAGTTCCATCCTGGGAGTAAGGAGAGCAATCTGGATTTTGTCTCCCCCCCTTCCCCCAATGTCTGTTGTAACAGTATAATATCAAGGTGTTCAGAATTGATCACCGTTTTTAGGGCTGGTCTTTTAAGGGAGCCAACTAGACCCCTGCAATTAAAAGAACATCATTTCATCACGAGCCCTTTCCAAGGGCTTGCCTTGCTCTAAGCGCCCGTTGAATAGAGAGTTGTTTGCCAGCCAAGATATCACTTTTGGATTTTTTCTGTTCTTTCAAAATCAACGATTTTCTCCCCCGCCCACTTTTTTCCGCAGTTACCGACTCAGTGGATAATCCCCCCAAGGGTCCTTTTTTCTGTGATATGAGGAAATAATGCCCTGTTAAGGTCACTGAGGAAGAAGAGAAAGTGTCCTCTTTTGCAAAACATAAATGTTTTTCTCTAGGGGGATCGTTCGCTTCGAACTCTGAGGGAGACGAAGTCCGAGTGGCTAGCAAAGGGGGAAGGGTTGTGTGGGTCGGGAAATTTAGAGCCTTCAATGTAACACCCCAAGGACGTGCCCCAGTTATATTATGAATTGTAATCATGTTTTGTAGGCTGGTGAGCCGAGTGTTGATAAGCTAGTGGGCTTATGTGTTTATTAGGCCGAAGAGCCTAAGTGTTAAAGGCCAGGAGCCTGTTTTTGTATATGTAATTATGTAGAACATTAATAAAGATGAAACATCACTGTGTGCAGACCGACCATTAAGAAAGAGTGATGGGGGACTAAGATTCCACAGGGTGGGTAAGGGAAAATGGGTTGAAAGGTTGGAAAAAGGGGCTAAGCTTAGGGGATTAAGTCCTTGAGAATAATAATTTATTATTATTCCAAAGCTGTGTGACAAACATGTTTTTATCCTAAGTCCTGGGAAAGGCATCGTGTGAAAAAAGGGAACGCATGCAGCTCCAGGAAGACAAGTGTCGACCTGGGCACATGTAGTTAAAAGATGAAGCGTCAGCTGTGTTGGGGGTTCACTTAGCATTTGCCATCCTCCGTGAATTAGGTAGAATCTCCGCGAGTGCCCTATGTATACCCTCACACATTTCTGAAAACCAGAATCGTGAAGATGACCGATGTATTCCCATGAATTCTGTGGCCCCTGTATTTGACCTTTGCAATATTCATGCATGCACCTGAGACCCGAAATCTTTGAACCGTTCCGTCTCTTTTGAGGAACCCGACAACTGAGTAATCACCTTAGCTGTGTCGTGTCTTAGCATGGGATGTTGTTGCCTGCAGTGCCATGCCCATTTGTTGTTGCTATTATCATCCCTGTGTGAATGAGTGATGAACCATTGTTGTTGTCCTCACCTGGCTAGAGCTGAGTCAAGGAGTGTGATGAAGAAATAGGTTGTCAGGCCTGTGGTAGAAGAGGCAGGTTGTCAGGCCTGTGAGTAGCTCTCTCTAGGTGAGAGAGTCTTATGGGAAGTGGTTTTCTCCCAGAGAGAGTCCAGCACCAGCTACGAATCTTTGAGAATTCCCGATTCGACTTGTTGCCGAGACCCAGAGAGGGAGGTTAAGAAACCGATGGAATGTGCTTGTGAAGGTGTATACTTCCGGGTGGAACAAGCATGTGGTGAATGAGAGTCCATGAGTAGTGGGCGTAAGAAGGCTCCTGGAGAGAATCCTTCTGGTTGCTCTGTGCAGTTTTTTTGTAACCTTAGCCTAGTCTAGGATTCCCTTGTCCTGGGTAGAGCTTGGTCCCAGCTCGAGGGTGACCCACTGCTGAGCGTGATGAGCAGCGTGGTCTAAGGATGGGAGGTTCGTGGAAGGTCTGCACATATTTGGTGGAGTTACTCCAGTTCCAAAGATAAGTATTATTATGTGTTCAATTTCAATTAAAATGCATGTCTGTGATGCTTGTATGTTTTCATGTATTCCGTTGAATGTATGAATTGTTATTAATTCCATTAATTTTGTATGTTAGCATTAATTATGTGTTTACTCTGTATTGTTTGGTTAAATATGCATATTAAATATATATGTATGAGAATATTCCGCGTAGTAGCGTTGCCCAGCAACGGGGTTGATAGCCAGGGACGTTACAATATGGTATTAGAGCATGGTTTCAACACTGAGCCCGGATGGGACGGATAAGTGGTCTTTGGACCCAAGGTTTCGAGTCTAAATGGTTTTCGAAGGAACCAATTTCTAACCTTAGAATGTTTCTGAGTGCCAAGGGGTTACTTGGCTGTGTTACGTAGCTCAGGAGGAGTAGCGGTAGAATAAAACCGCAGCCAATGTAGTATTTGACCAGAGAGAGAGAGAGCTCAACACTTGGGATGTTGGAGCCATAGGATCTGTTCGAAAGGAGAGGAAAAACCTTTACGACTGTCAGATCTGGAGAAAGTGCAGAAAGGGTAACCTGGAAGCACTTCAGACTTCGCGACATCGGTGAAACTCAATGCAAAGGTAAGAGAAAGGCCAAAACCCAAAGCTTCCACGTCCGAAGGAGATCTACACCATAGATCGTAGGAAAAGATCCTAACCGTTAAATCCGTGTCTAGGAAGGCAAAGGGAAGTCACTTTGAAGGATTTCAAGTGTGGAGTGTGACAAACACCTGATGTCCTGAAGGCCGAAGTAGATCACAACCGTCCATTGTGAAGGACACACATCAAGAGATCGTGTACTTCAGGAGGAGGCAAGTGTTATGAGTTTGAAACTCCTGAAGCTTGAACTGTCGAAGTCACTCATAGCCATTGATCGTGAAGGAGGACACGCTTTGGTGGATCTTGAACTCCGGGAGAAAGTGTTTCGGGCAAAAATGAGCGTAGAGGAGTTGAGACTATCGAAGTCCGAAGTCCAAAGCTCGAAGAGTCGAAGTGGTGAGTCATGATGATGTCACCTGGTGGTGACGTGGACACATGGGTTGTGTGCCAAGTGTAAGTGGATTATGAACCGTGGAAGGTTGAGATGGCATTAGGAACGTAATGAGTGCCACCCATCTGAATAGGCCATGTATCATTCGCTAGTATTCTGCCATGTGGCATCTTGTATGAGTAGGGTTAGTGGGGCCCGAGGTTACGTAATGTAGTTAAAGGTCGGAGGACCCAAAGTGGCGTTGATCGCAATACATTTAGATCAACAACCAGGAGACATTTTGAGGACCCAATTTGCACAGAAGCTAATTCTCCAAGCCGGTCCCACAATCCAAACTGCGGTTTCACTGAGGGGTTACGTGTCAGCATTAAAATAAATATGGGATGAAAGGTGGGTTGCTCCAAACCACTGTTGCATGCCCCCACAATTGGAAAATGTTAAGTGATGTGATGTAGTGACGTTACCAAAGGTGATTGGGAATGTTCGAAGATTAACAATTCGGATGTGTGGATGCGAGATCCTCCGACGCTCCGAAGTCTTGAAGACCTGGAACTCAAACACCTGAGGTTCAATAGTAAGTGTCAGTCATTGGATGCTAGGTAGACATGGACTGTTGATCCACTCTAATTCGCAAGTTCGGTAACTCTGAATTCCAAGAGATTGTTGTTTTGGGATTTGAAAATCTTCTGAAGCCGAAGGCCGAAGGCCTGAGTAAGCACTTATTGATCTAGCGCTTGGTCATGACCCATGGTCGCGTGGGTTGGGGACTGAGAGAAAGGGGCTAGTGCCCCAAAAATTCACAGAGCAGAGCCCCGAAAGAAAATGGAGTTTGAAAGTTTTCTTGAATCAGATTTGTTTATGAATGTTGTGGGATTTGTTAAGGAATGATGACCTGACAAATTTCGGTTGTTGGCACATTATGTTTACAGAAGTTAACCGAATAGAGTTTCCATTGAGTGCAAAGAAATGGAGGAGGCACATAATGCTTCTAGTTCAGAGATTGAAGCTAAAGGGATGGATGCTCATTTGGGAGTTGAAGGGTCGAACTCCAATAGGCATGGAGAAGAGATAGATAAGGAAGGGCATATGATGAAAATCATTGAAAGATTGCAGAAAGATGGCCAAACTCACCGAGTAGATAGCAGAAAGCTCATGAAATCTAAGAAACAACAGGGAGAATTCAACTTAAAGTTGATGAAGAGTCTGGAGAGAATAGAAAAGAGGTTGGACAAGGAGAGAGACTCAAGCAAAACAGGGAGTCATCAGACTTCTGAGGGAAGAAGGAGTGTTGGTAGACACCATCATCACTCCCAAGGTCTCTCCAAGAGGAGGGAACAGAGTAATTCAAGCCCATCTCCTACCAGAAAGCACAGGAGATCTGGAGTGGATGAACTGAAGGGCGAAATGAAAAAGATTAAGCCTCCTACATTTGATGGAGAACACAAGAAGGAGAAAGATGCCGAAACATGGTTGCTTGGCATGAGGAAATATTTCCAACTGCAGAATTATTCCTGTCATGTAGAAGGAAGAATTGCGGTGTATCAACTAAAAGGAAAAACATCCATGTGGTGGGATCAGCTTGTGCAGGTGCAACACATTAGAGAGAAAGATGTCACTTGGAAAGAATTCAAGAGGTATTTCTAGAAGAAATACTTGACTAAAAGATACTATGATAGAAAGATGAAAGAGTTCTTTGAACTCAAACTGGGCAGCATGACCATTGATGAATACGAACGAAGATTTTTGGAATTGCTAAAGTATGTTTCGTTCATCAAAGATGAGACTGTCAAGATTCAAAGGTATTTGAGAGGACTACCACCTTCCATTGGGGACAAGATTCAGTATGATGACCCTAAGACTATGGAAGAAACGATAAGGAAAGCAAAATGCTTATATGAGCAACAAAGAGAAAATCCTACTTTTTGGAAGGCTTGGGATGACCAAAAGAAGTTTAAGAAAGAGCAAAGGTAGAAGGGAAACAAAACTCCCTTTTTCAGAAATAGTCCTCAAGGAAAATAACCATTTAGAGAGCCGAGAATGGCTGCGTAGGGGAACAAAGGCCAAGGCAGACGCCCATTCAGTTTTGGGGCTGTCAAGGGAACAACAAGTACAGAGATTGTCCCCCCAAAAATGGCAAAGTGAGAGCTGTCCATAATGTTCAACAAGCTGAAACAGTGGAAGACATGGGCAGTAGATGTTAGAAAAACAGCACCGCGGAGCAATAAAATAAAACAAATGCAGAAACAAAACACAGAAGACACACAATACAAGAGAGACACAGATTTACGTGGTTCACCCAGTGTGGGCTACGTCCACCAGAGAAATTGCCAGGTCCTTCCTTTATTATTATCCAGCAAAATGAAGGGATAAAACCTACAGCAAAAC
>JASDQU010187456.1:1057-15101 GCA_032191745.1 Picea mariana
ACCATAACGAAATAAAATCAAAACATGATCTTATTCTAAATCTAGCATGAAAACCTCTTGTTCAGATTAGATACAAAACAAATCCAATTGAAAGCAAATTAAATCCGATACGAATTTATCAGTGGCTAAACTGGGAATGAGCGAATCGTGTATCCAAATCAAAGCTTCATTTATTTTTAGCAAAGCGAAAACAATGTACAGGATGAACAACATTATGACAGAGCCATTTCAAAGGATAAACAGAGCTATTCGAAAACCAAACTCACATCATTATATTAATCCGAGGAATTCACAAAACAAAAATGATATCGAAATTCATACCTGTATGACGAGCAGACAGCTTGATCATGACAATTTGGAGTTGACAACGGCTATAGCAGATTCAACATTCCGAAAAACGATGGAACCAGTAGTCCTCTGCTTCCTATCAGTTGCTTGAAGTTTGTCTCTTTGGCTGGTCAATACTGCAACTTGATTTTCCAATGATTGGATTTTCGATTGAAGTAGGGGAACGTCTATATAGTATCGTTCCAACCACAAATCACATTGGTCACGGGACGACTGTCCAGGCTTCAAAAGTGCAGGTGAGGGTTTGGTTACATTGTTGAGGGTTTTGTTAGGTAGTTTGATCCCAGGGTAGCTAGGATCATTCTTTAAGCAAGGGGGCAGATTAGAAACGAAATCATAAGGTGGCTCGGAGCATAGACCCTGTGAGTAAGGGTACTCACTGGCTAGGAAGCATTCTATGTCAGAGTCTGAATCCTCACTAAGGACTATGGGCTTCTTCTCAGCAGTGGGTTTAGGTTTATTCCTAGCCATTCTCGAAATAAGCCGAGCGTTCTTTTTACCCTTGGCATCAACAGTGGGGTTTTCCTTGGCCTTTTTGCTCACAGGCTTTTTTATAGCCTCATCCTTCTCTGCTATAACGTCGGGTAAGTCAATATTGGGGTCGACCGAGGGCTTAGGAGAGGGCAGTAGGACATGGAAGGGCACGTGTGGCCCGACCTTGGTTTCATTAACCATAGGCTTGTCAATCTGGACAGGGTCTGTATCATCAAAACCATTTCGAGCGATAAAAGTTCGCCAGCTATCACCATGGAGACTTAAGTGATGAACAATGATAAGTCTAATTAGTCCATGGTGGAACAGGATACTATCGGCCTTCTCCCTTTTAAACCTTTTTGACATTTTGTACAGGCTACGCTGGAAATAGAAAGGCATATTCAATGGATACCCTATAAAATTCATTAACAAATGCAGGTGGTAGAGAAAAATGAGTCCATATAAACCTTCACAGGTCACGAATTGTTTGACCACCATCAAAATATCATGCCATCATGGTTTAAGCACGGAGATGGGCATACCTCTGTCACAAGATGTGACCTTTCGCGAGATGAACAGTAGCGGCCATGGCACCTCCTCGACCTTAGGTTTTTAAACCAACGCTGGCCCGAGGATGGTAACCCTGTAGCAGAACTAATAAACTCCTCATTGATTTCCAACTGAATGTCACCCACCTTGGCTCTACAGCCATCAAAATTTAGGGCGAACTGCTATGCAACAAATAAATTAAAACCCCCAAATCGTTTTATAAAGGTGAGCCAACCGTTATCCTCCAAGTCTTTTCGGGCATTGTCGAACAGTAGCAAGGCTTGGCTACCGTTCGGCTCAATTCGCACCATCGGTGCCATGGAGCCGAGCATACGGTGGACGAGCCAGGGTTTGGATCATAGCACACACAGGAGCAGAGTGCACGAAGGGTTACCCGAGCTAACAGAGGTGAAACGGGGATAAGGGATAGGCATAAATGACATCGTGCGAAGGTGGTGGAGCTTATTTCTGCCATGCATAATAGTTATTGCCAATGGTACAACCACTGGCACTTATAGCTGTTCAACCCATTATAGTATAGTTCAATAATTATGTCACTTGGCCGACCAATGAAATCAATGGTAAGTATATAAAACAATGCGCGCAATCAAAGTTATGCCATAGTTTTAAACACCCGACATACAAATCGAAACCAATACCAATGTTTTGACTATGTGACATACGATGTATCAATTCATATCAAGAGTTGAAGCGAGGTACCAATGCGTTTTGAAACTAGGTGTCATGTCAAATGAAAAATATCAAGGGTTTAACCATAACACCTATATATTTTCATGAAACCAATGGTCAATCAAATCAAAGGACAAATAAATCCAATCGCCAATGAATCACAAACTTAATTACTCATGAAACGAAACTACATGATCAATCAAAGAATGCCAAATGAGTGCAGATCAAAAGGTCTTGCCAACTGTATAATGATAAGTAAAAAGTAAGATCAATAGGCATATCAACAAGAAGGATAACAACAGTTCAATAATGATTTTAATGCGACTTCAAAAGACTAAGTTTTCATGCTTACAGTCGTGAAAACAAAAACGAAGGTAAATGTGCAAATGTCGCAAAAATAAAAGTGTCGTTTATTTGAGAATTGCGACGAAAAATTGATGTTTGCAAAACATTGGTGTAGGCAGCTTATAAGATAGTGGAAAAATGTGAATTGGCTGCCAACAATTGGATATTTGATTAATGAACAATAAACTAGTTAAATGCACAAGAATTATTATCTGGTCAAATGATTGTTGGTTGATGCATCTTTTCTTACTGCATAATGTTTTATGGATCGCTTGATTAATTTCATGAACTGTAAACGTTATCCCCCCCTTCCATTATCTCACTTTCCACTAATTACAAACCCTTCACATATCCCATATTCATTTTTTCACTCCTTATTCTGATATTGATTACAGCCAAGAGAACTTATGTGTTAAGTGGATGAAAGTGGCAGTGTCTTGGGTGGATTGCAGTGAGGTTTTATTGGTTTTCTTTATAGTTGATTGTTGTTGTCATTGAGAAGTGACCATTTCTTCCCACCTTTTATTATATCATATTTTCGCTCAATACAAACCCCTCACATATCCCAGGACACTGTTTCACCCCCCTGCTCCTTGATTAACATTAAAACAATTTGTATGTATTGGATTACATGAGTCTGATACATTCTGAGCCAAATCTATTTCATATTTTTAAGAGTTGTCATGTATGGTTATTTAAAATACTATTTGCTAATTAATCGCACATGCAGGATGAGTTTTTTCAGTCAAGGTAGCCATGGCCGAGGAAACGGTGGTAGAGGTAATTGGAACCGAGGCCCAAGAAGGTCCAGGTTCTCCATACATTTTGACGTTAATTCAGAAGAGCTTGGCCAATTGTTTCATGCCAGATTATTTAATTGGGTTGGGCAGGGAATAATCCAACCTAGGCCTGAAAGGCCTCCTTTCCAAGCTCTGCAAGCCCCCGATATCCCTGTACCTCCTCATGTCTCCTTACAACCTGAGGTTCCTGAAAATGATGGATGGCAGGAAATTGTCCACCCAACAATCTCCCAACATCATGGCTGACCCAACTTGACTTTGCTTGCTCCTCCACCTTTGAACCCCATTGTCCAGGTGCCCCCTAACCACTCGCCAGTGCACTCCTCCCATTCTAGCAAGAGATTTAAGACTGAATCCCACTATGCATTTGATAAAGGAAAAGCCATTGTTGCCCCTTCCTCACCCTCCAATGACTCTGATAAATCCATGTTTTCCTTGATGCATTTGAGGGACGATTGTTCCCACGTGATTAGCGAGATAAATCCTAAAGGCTCTTCACAACCTAAGGCAAATTCAAGAAAATCAAGAGGTGGCAACAACAACCAAGGAAAGGTTGCATCACAAACTCAGAAATATAGCTTTTGAGTTTTATGTTATATATTGTTTTACAACAATTGACTTCATGGACCTTTGGACAACATGTTTTTTTATTTTGGATATATGGGTATTATTTTTTAAATGATTTCAAATTTCATGAGCTAAATTGCCAACAGTAAATATGGTGATGGGAGGCACAAGAAGGTGTGTTTGCTTAACTAATGGTTATGTTATGATTGTTATGATTGTTATGAACTAAAGGGAGTCACAAGGGGTCCCACCTACTAGTTATTATTTATTTATGACCCTTATTGTGATTATTACTTTTCCCCCTAACTAAAGTTAGTTGAGTCTTTAATTAACTTAACTAATGAGTTGGTTCAACTACTTCAACCAATTCTAATTTGTTAAAAGAAAAAGGAAAGGGAGGAACAAAGGAGGATAGAAGCATAAGCATGCTAAGGTTTTCTCTTTGAGTTCATGTTGAGATAGTTCAGTTTTCATTTATTCATATATTCATCATAGCCTAATTCTCTTTTGTGATAGCAGGGTCTTATTGTAGACAACAATATTTAGGGTTGAATCAAATCATTCAGACACTTTTTTTTTAGAGGTGTTGATCTATCTTTGATAGTCTGTGTAGATTTGTCTGTTTGTGAATTAATTTTCATGACTGATAAAGGCTATTGTGCAGAGTCGAGTGGGAAGCAATATGTGGCAAGTTGATCCAGCTTTTAGAGTTCAGTTTTGGTTTTATGTCAGAGGTCTTTTTGTATGTTCCATTGGGGATGTCTAAGTTTGACTTTGGTCCAAGATTTTTGTATGAGATTTTGTAAAGAAAATGAATCTTTGGTGAATTGGAATGAAATAAGGGATTGCTTTATGTCTCAACTATCTTGATTATCATCTTGGTGTCTTTTCTTCTGTTCTTGTATTTATTTCAGCAACTGTTATATTCAGAAAATTACATAAAAAGTGAATTTCCAACAAGCTTTTTGTTGATAAAAGACTAGCCTAAGCACTCGTAATTAATACTTATGAGTTAGGATGTTATTTTTGTTGGCTCTAAACATAGGGTGATATTCCTGTCTACTTTGCTTTAGCCAAGTAAAGTCTGAAAATGCTTGAGTAAGATCAATTCATATCTTTTCCTCCACATACCTGACCGAAAAGAAGTGTTCATTGTTGTAATTAGCTCACAGAGCCATAGTCTATCAAAACAATATTACAGTTACAGGATTCATGTGTCATTACATTGGTGAAGTTTTTCTCACTGTAATTATGTTTTCTCTGTTTTTCATATGTGTTTCTTTTCTTTATTGTTTTAAAGAGAGTCAGGCTCGGGATTTGTTTAAAAACACCATGTTCCCAGTTTAAAGCAATATCAATGTTTTCTGCCTGAAGGTCATTCCCAGGATTCTTAACTGCGTTGTTATGATCCAATTCCATCCTTTTTTCTTCTTGACCATGTACCAAACCTTAAAATATCCAGCACAGTTCCTACCTTGCCCTGTAAGCTCCCACATAGACCCTGCTTTGTTTGGATTAGATCTCTTTGACCCCATTTCCCAATGGCCTTTTTCTCCTGTTCCAACCAAACCATTTAAAAAACCAAATACCAATCCATCATAACTAGCCTAAGATCCATACTCAAACAAATCTAAATATGACAGAGAGATCCCTCTCTGAGTCTTAGAGGGATAGATCATTGACTCCAAGTGGTTTTGTGGTTGCCCCTGCCTATTTCCTCCTCAACCTGGGAAATTACAGGGTGATAACATAAGGGTGATTATACTAGGGACAAGATTTCAGGTTCTCCAGAAAAGCACATCAAGTTCTAGATCTTATTACTGATGGTGGACAATGATCAGACACAAGAAGGTTGAGATCATTCACCTGGCGACTCCAATATCCAGATCAGTTCCAATTCGAAGACTCCACTGGGGGAAGAACCTAAAACATGACAAAGCAATCTAAAAAGATCAGGTATTCAAGTTCAAATTGTATTCAAGACATTGTTGGTTTTATCTATAATTATATTCTCTCCTATTATAATCCTGGTGAAGAGTTTATTGTTGAAATTCATAATGATCAGTTTTAGGTTGAAGAACCTCAAAGGATTCAGCCTTTACCTATAGCTATGGTACATACTCCAATATCTGTAGATAGCCCAATGAGACACAAATCTCATGCTTGATATCCTACCACTGTTGAAATTCTAGTTAGCTATAAGCCCCTTGCTTTGCCTCCTATACCTGCAAAAATCCTAGACATATACAAGCCTCTATATTTGCCTCCTATTCTCCATGATCTCCCTACCACTTATAACAATAATCTGCCCAGGTTTGATGGAGAAAATGTGAAGATCACTGCTAAAAAGAACATCCAAAGTCTTGAGGATTTTCTTGATCTGTTTGAGGTGGAAGAAGATGATGTATGTATGAGGATGTTTGCCCTATCATTACAAGGTAAAGTGAAAAAATGGTTTAAGAATCTTCCAGCTGCAAGCATTAGCAATTTCCATCAATTTGTAAAAGAATTCCTAGATCGATGGGTGATCATGAGAAATGTCTTTCTCATCCTAGAAGAATATGACCATTTGAAAAGACAATCAGGGGAGACAGTACATTAGTTTTCAACAAGGTTTAATAAGGTATATCATGCAATGCCTATTGATATAAGGCCACCCCTAGGATTAGCTCACTTGCATTACCATGGTGATTTCGATCCAGAGATGGAATTCCAATTAAGAGAAAGGAACACTGCAACCCTTGAAGAAATGCAAAATATTGAAGTTGATGTGGAAGCTAACTTGTTGGAAAAAAAAGGTCCAAGCTAAGGGCATAAGTGAAATATTGAACATAAAAGGAATGGATGACATCTTCAGAAATGAAACTAAATGTCCTGGCAAACACTGTAAAAGAGATGATGCAGATGATTAGCAAGAAAGATAAACTTGTTGTTCAAAGATCACATGTTCCAATAGTTCTAGAACAAACAAGGATAAATGTCCCCAAACACTTTGCAGCTCATCCTTGGTATCATGGATTGGATAACGATTGTTTCATGTTATCAATTCACAACGTAGTCAAAGATGAAGTTCCAACTTAGCTTATTTAAGAGCCATCAACTGATATGATGTGTATGTTTGATGGAATTTCATTTCATTGTTGGGAAGAAGATCGGTTGCAATGCAAGCAGGACAATCAGTCTATATATAGCGATTATGACAACAATGATCAAAATGCAGAAGATCTCAGAGTAAGTGTACAGACTTTACCTTTATGTTTCTCCTCTTTTAAATTTCTGAGAGATAATTCTAAACCAGTTGTAAATAGTGAAGAAGGAAAATCTTCTGATGGATCAGTGAATGATGTCATTGATGACATAGAGGCTATTTTAGACCCAGGGTTACACTCACCAAGTCCTTCTGAGTTTCAAACCCCAGACGAAATTTCAGAGCCTGAAGCAAAATTTGAATCAGTGGAATGTAATTTTGTACCATTATGTTATAAGTCATTTCAAATTTTAAAGGAGACTTTGAAACATATGTTGAAGGATAAACACATAGAAAGTCGGGAAATTTCATTTGAATCAATGCAACAGTCTTGTCAGTCTTTTTAGGATCCAATAGCTGATCAGTTAGATGAACTGTGTTGTCAAAATCATTTTTCATTCGCCAGTCATGAGTTGACAAGCAACTATGATCTAGACATGGTTAGACAATCATTTCTATTTTTTTGATTCGGCAACAGTTTTTTCTCAAAATTCATTAGAAAAACCACAGATAAATCAACATGTGCAAAATGATACAAATGGTATATGTGCATTATCAGATCACGGAGTTGAAATGGATAAATTTGAATATCAGGAGATAGGTCATGTTTATCATGATCCTATAGCTCTCTATATGGAGGAACTATTCTTTTTAGAATACCCATTGATTCCCAAAGTTTCTGGAATTGTCCACAGTCCCAGAAATTTGTGTTGTGAAGATCAGGATGGAAAGCAGTTCATGATGCCTACACAAGTTCTATTTTTGATATTGATTGAAAACATTGAAAGAGCATAGTTAATAGAGAAGTTGCTTGACTGGATGCACTAGCATTATTGTATCATTTAGAACAACAAAATTATCAGTAGTGTAGGGTAGGTAGCAGTTTTGAATAAGCTCAATCATTTGAGCATCTTTTTCAGTATTGTGTGGTTTCTAGTAGAATTTGCAGTTGATAGTATCCAGTTCAATGTTCAGTCAAATTTGATCCAGTTTGAAGATTGAAGCAGCAGTGACTCCATGGCCCAATGAATAAAGCATTGGTATGCATGTTCAGAGTTCAGTGGTCCTTGTCACCTCCTAAAAGAGCTGTCATCCCCAGGTGGAGCCTATGTTGGGGTCCTATAATCATAGGTAACTTGATTCTTCAGCTGTTTATTTGGCGTTGCCCCCATGATGAAGATATCTGGCTTACTGGGCTCGGTTGATTTCATTTCCCCCTCCATCCTTTTCGCCCGATCCTTCACCACCCTGTTGCATCCTTCATCCACCTCTGTACCCTTTAGTCCTTCACCCTTCACTTCTTCACCCCTTTGACAATTTTATCCCTGCATGAATAAACAAGCTTAGGCCAAAAGAAAAAAGAAATAGGTTAATAATGTTAGTAATTAAATTTAGTATAGTTAGATTTATGTTAGACTTGTTAATAATGAATTAATTATCAATTAAATAATAATCAGTAATTAAATTAGTTGTTTAAAGTTAGTAATTAGGTTAGTGTTTGATTAATTTAAATTAATTAAAAAATAAAACAATAATAAAAAATATATATTAAATAAAACATATAATATATAATAAAAAAACATATATTAAAAACAAAACAAATATTAAAACAAACTAAATAATAAAACATAAAAAACAAAAAAAATATAATAATTTACAGTATCCTAAGTCTACTACCCACACACTCCCCATATAACTCGGACACCCCCCCCCCCTCACGTCACATCAATACGAAGGGGGTCCGAGTAAGTGGTACCGGGAGGGACACTTGTCACCACATGGTGAACTTGGAATCCCCATCCCAATACCACTTACCACCTTAGGGAGGGTCCAAGTAAACCACTTTACCCTTGCAAAACCGCCCCCCTCCAATTTCACAAAACCGTTTTTTTGCCAGTTTTGACTAGTCGACTTCCGGGAAGTATTTTGGGAAAATGGGAACGAATTTTCAAAATCCGAGAGAGGTTTTTGTTCAAAACTGGCTGAAGAACAAAAACCTCTCCCATAATTTACACAGGTGCCAGTAGTTGGGAGAATCGAAGCCATCTTTGATCCCTATTTTTTAGGCTTCCATTTTTTCCGGTTTCTGTCATAATTTTGCGAGATCTGTTTCGGTGAGTTGGAGATGAAATTGGAAAACAAAAATAGGTTTTTGTCCAAAACATTCACATATACAATAACCTCTTTCATTTTATACACAGGTATCACCTTTGAGGAGAAACAAATGTCTGAATGTACCCCTATTCTCAGCAGATTCGACCCATATTTCAGTTCAGATCTTTTAGGGATTTACTTGTTATTTTCTACCAGGATGATTGAATTCGATCTCTTGAGCCTAAGGATTGTATTTTTTTATTTATATCTTTGTTTTTAATAGAGTAAAGGGAGTTGGAACCGACCGAAAATAAGTGTCCATTGTTGTAATCAGCTCATAGAGCCGTAGTCTATCAAAATAGTATTACAGTTACAGGATTCCTGTGTCATTACGTTGGTGAATTTTTTCTCACTGTAATTATGTTTTCTTTGTTTTTCATATGTGTTTCTTTTCTCTATTGTTTTAAAGAGAATCAAGCTCAGGATTTGTTTAAAAACACCTTGTTCCCAGTTTAAAGCAATATCAATATTTTATGCCTGAAGATCATTCCTAGGACTCTTAACTGCCCTGTTATGATTTGATTCCATCCCTTTTTCTTCTTGACCATTTACCAAACCTTAAAGGATCCAACACAGTGCCTGCCTTTCCCTGTAAGCTCCCATGTATACCCTTCTTTGTTTGGATTATATCTCTTTGACCCCATTTCCCAATGGCCCTTTTCTCCTGTTCCAACCAAACCATTTAAAAAACCAAATAACAATCCATCATAACTAGCCTAAGATCCATACTCAAACAAATCTAAATCTAACATAGAGATCCCTCTCTGATTATAGGAGGGCTAGATCCTTGAATCCAAGTGGTTTTGTAGTTACCCCTGCCTATTTCCTCCTCAACCTGGGAAATTACAGGGTGATAACACAAGAAACAAAAAGTACTTCCATAACTATGGAAAAAATGGCCACTAGACGCTGGAAAGGATGCAATGTTATAACAACAGATGCTGAAGTAGCATCAGGTGGACTGGATATCCTCTAGAACCCCAACAAAACCACACTTTCTTCTTTCTTTACCACCCGCTGCTCTCTATTTTAGCGAAATTCCAACCAATAGGATCTGAGCAAACTGGTTTTATCACCAATGTCTATGGACCTCAAACCTTGCAAGATAAATTAGCCTTTATGTAGTCTATTTCCCTTTTATCCCCACTCCTAGAAGGGCAGGCCTGTATCATAGGGGGAGACTTCAAAATTATAATGTCTCTCTCCAAGAAAAGCGAAGGCATTAAACATTTGGATCAAGACTCGAAGAGATTTAAAGAAACCATCATCGACCTCGCTCTGGTTGACTGGGAAACCACCAATGGAACCTTCACTTGGAGCAATCACCGAGTTGACCAACACCAAATAGCCACCCACCTGGATCGCTTTCTCATCTATGAATCTCTTCTTCAAAGGAACTGTTCCATAGAAGCCACCATTCTCCCATATCATGGATTGGACCATTGGCCCATCAACCTCCTTATCGACATCCCAGCTAGCCCCAAAACTGCCCCTTTCGCTTCAAATACTTATGGTTGACAGATCCCTCCTTGCACTCCAACTTTCCCTCATGGTGGAAGGAAACGACTGTTAACTCGATCTCCTTGATGTTTAGATTCCAGCAGCACCTGAAAAATCTGAAACAACAAATTAAGTATGGAACAAATCAGAATTCATAAATATATTTAAAGCCAAAAAACAACTTCAAGAAAGAATGAAACAAACTCAACAATTGATGATCACTTCAGGGTGCTCCCTGGAGCTAGCAGAGGAAGAATCCTCTCTCGTGGCATAAATATCAACTAGATACAAGCATGAGGAAATTCTTTGGAGATAGAAATCAAGAGTCTTGTGGCTAAAGGAAGGGGAGAGAAACTTGAAGTTTTTCCATAATTCGATGATCCAATGAAGACACCAGAAAAAAATTATCTCCCTAAGAGACAATCAAGGCAACAAATTAAGCAACCACCTGGATATACAGTTAGAACTTATTCAATATTACAAAACTCTAATGCAAGAACCACAACTGAACTGAAAGAACGCAATTAGAAATATTACCCAACATATTCCAAAAATGACTAATGAAGATCATAATGAAGCTCTGATGAGGCCAGTTACCATGGAATAGGTGGAGCAAGTGATTTGGGTGATGCCTAACGGGAAATAACCTGGACCTGATGGTTTCACAGTGGAATTATACCAAGCCTGTTGGCCGGTAATAAAGAATGAAGTCTTGGAAGTAGTGGAAGACTCCAAAAGATATAAAAAATTCCTCCCTGCCCTCAACGCTACCTTCGTCACTCTCATCCCTAAAGAAGATAAAGTAAAAAACACCAACAAATTTCATCTGATGGATCTCAGCAATGTCGTCTACAAGATCATCTCCAAAATGATTTCCAATAGACTAAAACCCCTCCTCCCCTCTTTAATCTCCCATGAGCAGACAGGTTTTATGGAAGGAAGATAAATCTTAGACAGAATAATCCTAATGCATGATATAATCCATTCCCTTCATACATCTAAGAAACCACGAATGCTTATCAAATTAGACCTTTCGAAAGCCTTTTATAGTTTAAACTAGAACTATATCTTTAGTATCCTGGCTGCCTTCATCTTTAGTGAGAATTGGTTATAGTGGGTACAATCAATTTTGGTTAATGGTTACCCCTTCCCGACCTTCTCCACAACCGGGGGTATCCGTTAGGGAGATCCCCTTTCTCCTTTCCTTTTTATTTTGATGGCCGAAGGTTTGGGAAGGGATATTAAGGCAGAAGTGGTGCTAGGAAAATGAAAGGGGCTCTCTCTCCATGGAGAAGAAACTCCAACTACACATCAACAATTTGTGGATGAGACAATGCTAATGGCTACTCCAACCCTAAAGGAAGCCCTCTCAATCAAGAAAGTTCTTCGTGACTTCTCAGAATCCCTCTCTATCAAGCGAAGACTGAAGGAGTCGAGGGGTTAACACCTGCGCTCCTTCTCCAAATCCAATGGTCATGATAGACCTTGGATCCTCCGGAACGGATCTCGTCCACTCGTCTTCCAAACGAAAGGATCTTCCCTTTCGAGACTTAAATCTTCCTATCCTTCCTAAGCTTCATCAATTCTGAAAGACTTAGGCACTAGTGCACGCTTTACTCTCTTTCTCTTGAGCTTAACAGACTCCTTCTCTCAGGAGACTCAAAACAGCTGGGAATGTTGACATACATATGGGAAACTAAGCCCAAGGTCGATGAAGTCACAGTTCATTTTCTTAAACTTGAGCCACTACAGGGCTCAAGCATTTATGTGTACAAACCATATAGTTCCTTACTTTCTTAAATACACAATCAAGAAAAAGATAAGGGAATACAGTCTAACCATCAAGCAACATGCACATCTCTGAAACATTCACAGAATATCCAACTTTATTTTATAGTTACAGCGCAAATATACAGGGTATGAGAATACTTATCTATTTCTGATTGTAGCCAACTAACTGAATGTGGGTGTTCGCCTTTCCACCCAACCATAGGCTCAAAGGCATTCATTCTTAGCACTCTGGCTACCCCCGTGTCGAGCCATGATATCACTAGGGAACTATGCCATTTCTTAGAGATCTTCTCTCTGTCACATCATCCCTGTGAGGTTTATCAGATGCTTCCCCAGCATCAAGCTCGCAACCTTCCTCTTTTCTTCTACATGTTCGGGTTGTGCGTTCCCCTCTATGTATGTGTTCTTGTCTGGTGTCTCTCCTGCTCTCTGCAGAGACTCATGCGTGCCTCCTCCTCTTCTGTGTCTTCTCCTTGTCTCTATTTTTTGTATATCTTTTCCTTGGGATGGTTCTCAACCTATCTTGTTTCCTTCTGTCAGAAGGAAACTCGAGTCAGCTTGGTCTGCCAGACCCTGTGGTACTTCGGGCTGACATTCTTCAGTCGGACCATGCTTCCATTCATGGGGGTGGTTTATTATCCAACCACCATTCCTTCCTTCATTAACTGATTCCTCTCCTTGGGATCCAGATGAGGCTTATTATCTCATGAAAGGGAATTTGGGTCATTTGAACTAATGAACCCTCTCCACAGTTTCCTCATTCTTTCCTCTAGTGGTATCATGGCCAATACTTCAAGGCTTTATCCCCACAGCCAGTCATTGGCAATCAAGCTGGGGGAAACATGGGTATTACAATTTTATTGTTCCTTGGTGTCATTAAATGACATCAACAACTCAGTCAAAAACATTTTTGGTGTTTGAAGTATATGTACCTTTTTGTGCAGTATGCGAAAACAAGTAAGAACAATAGTGAACATGTTAATGTTTTATGCCATTATTATCGTTCTTTGCATTTCAATAGATAAGAGCAACATAAGAACAAGATCACTGAGAAATACACATTCACAAGAGACACAACATTTATCCTGGGAAACCCTCTAGAGGAAGAAAACCCAGCAAAAACTTTTGTATCATAAATTGCCAATACAATGTCAAGAGATAACTCAAACCAATATAGAAAGTCCTCTCCAAAAGATGCGCCACTCTTCTCCCTCTCTCCAACTGGTAAGTCGCAACTTGCCTCTTAGAAATGAGCAAGTGTGTTGTGTGTCAAAGTGAGGCGCTAGCCTCTCTATATATACAAGTCTGGCACGTGTGAAGTGTCTTCACTAGGGCCGACTTCTCACTCTGGGTGGGTAAACCCACCTTTATTATATTTATTATATTTCTGGGTCTCAATAATAACTGTTGGGGTTGACTTCTTATTATGCCTATTACAATTGTATGTTGACCAATCTGCAAAAGGGGATTTGGTCCTAATACAATAACCGACATGATCAATCCACAATGGGGATTGATCCTATGAATAATATAACAATAACAATAAGAATACGCTTTGCAGTTACATTATTTCAACACT
>JASDQU010187457.1:5732-20507 GCA_032191745.1 Picea mariana
TCGGTGCACTCACTAAACATGGATGGCCAGGTGTGGTTGTGCATCAGGCGCACCAGAACGAGGTTTTATTAAAAGAAAGTTACCAACAGTAAAACTTATTTTTACCATTTTCAGTGTTGTATAGCTCAAAAGAATCGCTCCAATATTATTTTATTTGAAGTGCCCTTCCATCGATGTTTTCCTTGGTTGCATTCCTTTGATATGTTTCTTGGTGCGTGGATTTCAAATTTTTCCAAACAGTGGGAAAATTTAGTTTTTTTTAGTACTTCGCAACCATGCTTCCCTGATGACAAAATTTCCAGGTAATGTTCTTGTTTCTTCATAACTTAAGTTTTCAATGGATTAAAATTTAAGATTGAGTGAAATTTTAAGTGTAAAAAAAAAATTGCACAGTGTGTTCTAGGCGCTCGTCTCGCACCACATACGATACGACCCGTAAATTTATAGGGTGCACCACGTACCCTATTAAATTTGTTGGTCGTGCATTGGTAAACATAAATGCACCGACACATCCGTTTAACAATGCATCGAAGAAAATCATATGGCAGGTGGGTGGTGCGTCAAGGTACATATAATGCACCAGGGCGTTGAAGTACATAACACACCACCCTTATCAGATATATTTTTATGTAGTGCATTGGTAAACGTTCGATACTTGAAAATTTGTTAAAGGTTATCTGACGGTGAGACTATGTTATTTACACACACCAGTTTGTGTAGTGAACGTATATGCACTACGTTTTTTTGCTAAATTTAAATAATTGTGTACTCCTTTAATATTTTAATTTTTTTTTTGGTTTAAGTGATGCCTATGATAAAGGTAACGCACCGAGGCATATGTGTTGTAGTGGAGCACCCCGATGTGGTATTGTTTTCTAATGCACCACATAACACAGTAGAACATATTTTGGTCGGTTCGTTAGTTCATATTTTTAGGCCATGTTAGATATGTTTAATGTTAAATGTGCTTGATAGATGTGTGTGTTAAACGATGGTTGTTAGATGTGTGTGATGATGATGCCATGTTAAATTATTATATATGTGTGCTATCTAATTAATGATGTTTATATGTGCTAGAGGTATATATAATTAGATGATGTTAGCTAGCGAATATAAATGCGTATTTTAGATGTTGTTTATGTTTCTTATAATATGGTTATTATCATTATGTTTATTTTTATAAATTACGAAGTTCAATATGGTTCAAACTATAATTATAAAATTGAAACTATATTTTCATAGATAGTTCATTATACATTTTCATTCTAACTATTTATTTTTTTCAAAAAACAAATTACATATGAATAAATTACATATTCATTCTACACTAAAAAAATTTATTATAAAAAAGTTATGATCTCCAATCATAAGCATTCTATTGGATTTAAAATTTTATGAATGCAAATCTTCCTATTGTTATTTGTGTCATTATTTTGTAAGTTGATTGCTATCAAATTTTAAAATACTACTTCATTAATTGTGGTTTTAATCAACATTGGAGGCATAATTTTATAAATATTTTCAAAAGAAATGATAAAAGTATGTAAACTAACAAACATTACTTTAGTTAAAAACAACATTATCACAAATTCATGTTATAAATTTAATTTTTTAATTATAAACCATATTTTTAGCTAATCTTACTTTTAAATCTACAAAATAAATGAACATAAACTAAGTTTTTGAATCATCATGTTAACATATCATTCAAAATTTTGTACTAATAAACATGCATATCAACCATTTGATTACATATAATTATATCAACATAAAAGTACAATTTCATATCCCATTAAAACTTCAACTAGACAATTAACATTTTTCAGGATTTCACAATTAGAAATACTTAAAGAAGATGAAACATTTTTAAACATATGCAAAGACATATAAATATGTTCAAATAACAAACATTCCATGCAAATATAAATAATTTGAAAGAAAAACACATTACACATTAAACTGACAATTAGCGAACTAAAATTTTTCAAAGATTTATTATAATTAACTTAACATTTCCTCTTTCAGAAGATGAATAAATGATCCAGGTGGATATTGGTTGCCACCCACCTATTCCAACTAGTTCATGTTGACAGTTTTTTAGTTCAACACGTTCTTCTATACTTCTTTGAAATTGTGGGTTCTACACTTCTAGGGCTATTTGAATCCCTACATATCTTCCAGGTGGATACTAGTCACCTCCCACTTAATCCAAATGGCTTGTTTTGTATGTTTTCATGTCAGCACATCTTGTTGTAATTCCATGGCTGTTTTGGGGCCTTAAACAATGTTTTTTTGGATCTCCACAATAAAACTATAGGAATAGATATATTTTGATAGAGTAATATATGTAGTTCCCGGAAATACCTTTAAAATGGTCTATCACGCACCTAAAACGGAGGTCGTAAGAAAAAGTTACGACCCCGGGAAGTTGAGGTACCATATTACCCATAGGGGCCCACATAACTTTTGGCATTTCTTCTCCTAGGGTTAGGCTTTTGGATGTCCAGGTTTTTGGAATTCATGAGTAATCTTAAAAATTCCTTTGGATCCTCATTATAATCATTTTTCTCAGAAAAATATGCATAGCAGCCACATCCCTTCTCAGAGATAGCTACCACCATTCGAGCAAGTGTTTAATTTCTGTAGTTTTACAGTTTTAGCCTATTTAATTTATTCAATGGAAGATATTTCTCATTGGATATCTAGTTTGTTCTTAATATCTATTTGTTTATTGTATTCAGTCTGTTAATCAATTCATTCCACTCTGAAATCCAGATCATTTGTATTAGAACGGTCTTCTCTTCATTTATTTTTCTTCATGCATGTCCCCGACAAGATCTGGGTACAAGAAGTTGTGACTCGAACCAATCGGGTCGTTACAAGATTGGTTGTGCCGAGCCCAACAACAATCCATGAGAGACAAAAAGAAATATGATGGAGCAGGATATCCTTTTAAAATTGCTCGGGGAATCCCTTGCACAAAAAATGAACAAAATGATGGAAAACTTTGTGCAGATCCTTCGGCAGCTGCCCACAGGAGAAGCATGTTCATCAAGTGTCCAAGCAACCCCCTTCAAGGTACATGTAAATTTTGATATTCCATTATTTTAAGGAATGATAGATGCATATGTTGTAAATAAATGGTTAAATCTGCTCGAAGGGTATTTTTCGGTCCAAAATTTTCTTGATAGGGAAAATATTACTTTTGCACTCCTCAAGGTCGTCCCCCATGTTAAGGATTGGTAGAAAATTTACTCCAAGTAAAGGGCCATAAAGGAATATGAAATATTTGTGGTTTCCCCTACATGGGATTCCTTTTGGTATACCATTAAAGAACAATACTACCCTTTTGGAAGCTACGAGGACCAATACACAAGATGGACCACCCTACATCAAGAAAGGGACTAGCCAGTACCATATTTCACCAATATTTTCCATACCCTGCACACTAAATTGGATATCAAATAATCTGAGCGACATTGGGTGCTCAAATACTGCGGTTGTTTGCATATATACATTCAAACAGAAATGAATTTTCTAGACTTTGCCTCATTGGGTACGACTTATAGATATGATTTCAAGATTGAGAAGAAATTTAAGAAGAAAAGGTGAGAGTTTGAATTTGCAAAATCCTCATAGCCAAAGAAGGAAAAATGAAGCCCCAACCCACACAACAAGGGACAAATAAAATATGGCCACTCTCAGGACAACCAACCCAAGATGCAACACAAGAAGGGCAATGAGAAGATGAAGAAAGAAATGTGAAAATGGCATGAATACCACAAAATACCTTGAAACAACATTGAATAATGTTGCTGTAAGAAGTCACTCATGGTCGAGCTGAAGGCTTCCGAGTGAGAGGTCGATTCTGATTCCGAATCAAATCCAGAAGGAGGGAAGCATATTATCGATGATGAACCCAGTGCCACTGTTGCTACCACAAAAGTATAGCCAAGTGAACCAGAAGAACTAGAGGAAGGAGAACACCTCTTTCACTCATAGATGGGGGTAAAGGGGGATCCACTTCATTCCATTGTTGATAGCAACAATGAGAAGAACCCGATACCAGTAGAGGACTTCAAGTAGTTGGACCTACCGATGAAACCACACCCTCAACTGTACAACACCGGTTGGCTTCGTCAAGGAAGAGATCTTTGTGTCAGCCAATAGTGTCGTCTTCCCTATGACATCAAGCCTTTAAAACATGAGGTAGTTTTTTATATTTCTCCCCTTGAATTTTGTGATGTTCTTTTATGAAAACCATATTTGTGGAAGTGTCATGTTGTGTATGAGTCTAGACTTCACAGTGTTATTATTACTTTGAGTAGACAATTGTACATGATACTAGAGGTAGCACTGCCTACCACTATTTCTTTAATCTCTACTAAGAAATGCAGTAAGTTCATTTCACAGAATGGGAAGTTCATATTCTTTGTGATCCATGCTCCCAGTAAGCATAAGGTGCTCGCCACATCTGTGTCATCTACAAAAATCCACTCTTTGCAGCAGAAGTAAGTGTATGGGATCATGTAAGAGTAAATATAAATCTTATCCTCACCCACCGAGGTACCATCGCACTGCCAAGTCAAGCATCCACTTGATATAAACCTTGTTGTACCTCTTTCTAATGGACCAGTCTATCGTCACTCACTAATGGAAAATTATGAAATCGAGAATCATATCCAAGAGCTTCTTCAAAAGGGGCACATCCAACCCATATCCTCTCCTTGCGGAAGCCCGATGGTACCTGTGCAGAAGAAGGATGGGACCTGGCGAATCTTCATTGATTATAGAGAATTTAAAAAAATCACAGTCAGAAACTGATACCCAATTCCCAGGATTGATGAGCTTCTTCACCAACGCAAGGGGGAGAATTTCTTCAGCAAGATTGACCTAAAGTCTGGAAACCACCAGGTTCCCATTGAACCAACTAATATATGGAAGACAACTTTTAAATATAAATAAGTTCTCTTTGAATGGTTGGTGATGTGCTTGGGCTTAAAAAATGCTCCAACCACTTTCATGAGGTTGATGGATGATGTATTGAGACCCTTCACCAACTCTTTTGTGGTGGTATATTTCGATGACATCCTCATCTTCAATAGAACTTTGGAGGAGAACATGCAACATATTCAACAAGTTTTGAGCACTCTGCGGTAGCACAAGCTATATGCGAACTTAGAAAATTGTTCCTTTGGCATGAAAAAGGTTCATTACTTGGGATACATTGTTGATGAGGATGGGATACATGTTGATCCCACTAAGATCCAATTCATCCATGACTGGACAACCCTGACCACACTAATCGATCTTTGGATATTCTTTGAACTAGCCAACTTCTATCAATGGTTCATGTTGGGATTCTCCCATATTGCATGCGCCCTCAGCCACATGACCAAGGGTGGTGGTAGGGAAACGTTCATGTGGGGGAAGGAATAAAAAAATAATTTTATGATTTGAAGCATCGTTTGTGATCAAATCCAGTACTCTCCTTTCCCAATCTACAACAACCGCTCAATATTGAGACTGATGCATATGACTATGTTGTAGGTGCATTTCTTACTCAGCATGGTTAGTCGGTGGCATACCATAGTGATACACTCTCCGATATTGTCCGAAAATACCCCACATATGACAAGGAAATGTATTCCATTGTACAAGATTATCGTCAATGGAAACATTACATTCTGGGGAAGGATATGATCATCCACATTGATCACAAGCCTCTACAGTTCATATCAACACATGAGAAGTTGTAGAACGACCGCCATTATAAGTGGTCCACCTACCTGCAATAGTTCCATCTCAACATAAAGTATAACACATGGAGCAAAAATCATGTCACTGAATGCCTCAGTTGACCTATCGTGGATGTACTGACCACTTTACTCCATTTCTGTGGACATGAGGCATCTAAGTGGCCCCAACTTTATCAACAATATTCAAACTTCGCCACCACCTATCATCTCCTGGGTACAAGAACAAATTTCATCGATTTTCACATTCAGAATGAGTTATTAAGCCATCTGGTCCATCTCTGTGTTCTTTCAAGCGAGCGCGCAAAGATGATTTGGGAATCCCACTACAGTTGTATGGCATGACATTTTGGCGTGGAAAAAACTGTGGCCATTCTCTATAAACATTTTTATTGTCCAAAAATTCGACATGACGTCAACAATTATATATGATCTTGCACTTCCTGTTCCATTTCCAAGCCAACCATCAAGAAAAAAGGATTATGCATGCCTCTTCCTATTCCCAAGAAGCCTTGGGAATCCATATCGATGGATTACATGTATGTCCTTCCATCCACCAATCAAGGAAATGGTTTTTTATTTGTGGTCGTTTATCGACTTTCGAAGATGGCCATCCTCATAGCATGCAAGAAGAATATAACAGCGACAGATACTGCCAATATCTTCTTCAAATGAATGTGAGTCCATTTTTCAGATACCACAAACCATCATCTTCGAGTGGGACACTAGGTTCCTCAGCACATTTTTGTCGAGCCTCTGGTCACTGTTGGACACCAAGCTCACTAAATCCATTGCTTTCCACCCGCAAACTGATGACCAAACATAAGTCATCAATCGAATTATTGTGAACATATTGCACATGTACAACTCTAAGAATCCACGTACATGGGATGAGAATTGCCCCTATGTTCAACACAATTACACCATGGCTCTCCATAGCTCCACCGACCATAGCCCATTTCAGGTGGGACTAGGATTCCAACCCTTGGGTCCCATTAATGTTGCACTAACTCTTGCAACCACACAGGAATACTCTTTCTATGTTCATTCTGATACTGAAAAGACCACGAGATTCATTGAGCATATTCAACACATCCGCCAAGAGGTCCATGAGATTTTGTATAAATCTAATGCTAATTACAAAAAGCGACATGATCAATGTAGGGTACCACACCAATTTTAGGTTGGACACAAGATATGGTTACATTTGCAGAAGGAGCGTCTTACAAGTCCCCATCGGAAGCTCCTCCCACTTCGCTATGGGCCTTACACCATCACCAAGGCTGTGGGTAGAAATGATTTTTATATCAACACTCCACCCTTCCTTTGCTTGTACCCAGTGTTCAGTGTTGACCTCTTTCAGCCATATTTTCCACCATTATTGGACACCTCTGTTGTCTTCATTGCTTTTTTCATCCCAAATCATTGCACCTGGTGTGTTGTCGATCTACTTGATGTATTCATTGGCATAATAGAAATAATCATATGATATGTACCCCTCGCTTTTTACCCTTTGATGAACAAATCCTTTCAATTTCTTCATATACATCTCTAAAAAAAAAATCCAACGACAAGAGACCAGCATGACTAACTCAACCTCATCTACTAGGTGAATTAGAAAATGAACTTGCAAATCCATGAAACTCGACGCTAGTTCCTTCTCAAACATACAAACAATATCAGTTATCACTTGATGCCACAGTGGAATCCTAATTACATGAATATCCTTTGATGTGATCCAACATACAACTGCATATAATTTAGATATGGAACACCTTAGGTTAAGGGGGAAGTCATGGTTCACACACCCATGCACGAGAAAAGGATAATGAAAATACAAATTAAACACATAAAAATTAATTTCATTTTATCCCATGGCATAAAAATAAAAATTACAAATAACAAAATCATATTTTTGACATACGTCATACCTTTAGAAGGTTCAAATGGTCATGTGATTTCAACTGCGAAAAATGGCCTTGACACATAGTGAAGAAACATCGTAGGTAAGACCCATATAAAGAAGGCACCTTCACACCTAATATATATTCATTTTCCAAAGAAAGGTCTTATTTCTTCAAAATGCATGGGACATCAACTTATTTGAAATAACAAGGGGGACCAACCTCTCCTCTACTTTCTTGTCTTGGCCAATGTTTCATTTTAGTTTTTGAAGAAATAAGATATCTCCTCAAAGCCCATGTGTCACTTTATTTTGATGATATGTTCCTCCATAAAGAAGATGAAACATGTTTAAATATATGCATGGGATCTAGTAATTGGGAAATCTTAAGATGCTCCCAATAGAGGAGCTCATAAAAGATAGATTTCCTTTTCATCCCAATGGGAAATTTCTCAACATAGGTGTCAAATAATTATGGATCATCGAACATAGGCTCCCAATTTGAATCAAACATTTTCGTAATCTCATTCTCCTTCTCTCTCTCATATGCTCTAAGCCATTCTATTGATGTCTTTATTGCAGGAATTTGGGTTCTCTTTGGTTTACCATTGAAAGTGGATGTTTCTCTTCTATAAGGGTGTTGTTCTTGGAGGAATATCGTCAAGAATTACACTCGATTCCGTAGGTGGTTGGACCACCTATCCTTCATATAAGGTCCACAAAATTTACGTCGATGATAGCCTTTAGTTATAGGACCTGTGAAATTATTGTATACATAACACGTTAGGGTTTAAGAATAGAATGTCAATCACAATGAATAAAATATACAAAAAAATATTTTTACGTATATAAACAAATCAATAAACATGTTAATTACCAGAGAAAACTCCTAATCCTAGATAATCATGTGTGGTGTAAGCACATATTCCCTACAACATAAAAATATTCTATGTTGCGATGTGTCTTGATACATCGTATACATGTATCCCTTCCCATAATTCATTCAATTCATATACCAATGGTTGCAAGTAGACATCCATATTATTCACTTGTCTTATACTAGGGACTATAAGAGACAACATAATATGTTATGTAATGAACCTCAAATTTAGCATAAAAAAAAAAAATCTATGACATAATTCAACTTTGTTTAAGCTTAGAATTTAAGAGAAGGTAAGATTCAATTTGACCCATAATGGCACTATTACACTAGTCCAATTTACATTGAATAGGAATTGTCAAAGTAATCAGTTCTACACACTTAGTTACACCTGTGTTTGCAAGTCTAGATCTTCATGACTGCTCGAATAGTAGGTGACTTGACTATCTGCTATGTGCATGTGTAAAAGAGAATATTATCATTTTACTGTAGAAAATTCTCTTTAATTCTCTATTAATGTCTGTACTTAATTCCACCTACAATTAAGCATATATCTATATCTTCTCCATTTAATAATTTAGATACTGGTCATGCCCCGTACATAGTGACCTGTAATATGAATTGTTATTATTATACTCCTATCCCAGATGAAGATCGTCCAACGTTTTCTACCAGTCCATACACTACAGTATTTGAGTTATTCCTATAACAATAATTCCTACTATGTTCCTACAGCTTTGTGAAGAAACATAGGCCAATCGGGTTTCAGTGATCACAAGTGCCGAATAAAACAAAGGACCCTGTTGTTTTCCAAAATCTGAAATACGGAACATCTGTGGACCAATATCTCGAGGTTTCGGGATTCGGGGTTTCACGAGTATAAGAGTTGGACATCAACACACAACATTTTCCGAAATTGTGAAAGGTGATCAGTACTTCTGGAAATCAGAGTTTGGGATTTTGCGAGTGCAAGTGCCCAAGTAACAACATATACAAACCTCTGAAATGCGAAAAGGGAAAGGTGGGTCCCGCACTTCGGGATTTCGGGGTTCAGAACTACGCAAGTTCCGGTGTCCAAAACATCGACATAAACAAATTTCCGAAATGATGAAAAGGAAAAGATGAGACCCGCATTTCGAGATTTCGGGGTTCAGGGTTTCATGGTTTTCATAACCAAACACTCATCATACAACAATTCCCGAATTGCGAAAAGGAAAGGAACTAACAATTCAGGATTTCGGGACTCGGGGTTTCGGGGTTTGCAACTACCAAACAACAATAGACAACAACTCCCGAATTATGAAAGGTGAAAGGATGTGGGACAACACTTTGGGATTTCGGGATTCAGTGCTTTGGGGTTTGCAACTACCAAACAACAACTCACAACCACTCCCGAATTCCGAAAAGGTGAAAGGATGTGGGACAATACTCCGATATTTCGGGATTCAGGGTTTCAGGGTTTGCAACTACCAAACAACAACTCACAACCACTTACGAATTCTAAAAAGGTGAAAGGATGTGGGACAATACTTCAGGATTTTGGGATTTTGGTTTTTGGGGTTTGCAACTACCAAACAACAGCACACGACAACTCCCAAATTTTGAAAGGTTAAAGGATGTGGAACAACACTTCCAGATTTCAGGATTTGAGGTTTCAGAGTTTAGAACTACCAAAGAACAACTCACAACCACTTCCAAATTCCTAAAAGGTGAAAGGATGTGGAACAACACTTCGGGATTTCGGGATTCAGGGTTTCGGGGTTTGCAACTACCAAACAACAACACACAACAACTCTCGAATTATAACAGGTGAAAGGATATGGGACAACACTTCAGGATTTTGGGATTCAGGGCTTTGGGGTTTGCAACTACCAAACAACAACTCACAACCACTCCAAAATTCCGAAAAGGTGAAAGCATGTGGGACAATACTCCAGAATTTCAGGATTCGGGGTTTCAGGGTTTGCAACTACCAAACAACAACTGACAACCACTTTCAAATTCTAAAAAGGTGAAAGTATGTGGGGAAATACTTCAGGATTTGGGGATTTTGGGTTTCGGGGTTTGCAAGTACCAAACAACACCACACAACAACTCCCGAATTTCGAAAGGTGAAAGGATGTGGAACAACACTTCAGGATTTCAGCATTCAGGGTTTCAGGGTTTGGAACTACCAAAGAACAACTCACAACCACTTCTAAATTCTGAAAAGGTGAAAGGATGTGGAACAACACTTCAATATTTTGGGATTCTGGGTTTCGGGGTTTGCAACTACCAAACAACAACACACAACAACTACTGAATTCCGAAAGGTGAAAGGATGTGGAACAACACTTCAGGATTTCAGGATTCGGGTTTTTTGGGTTTCAAATGCCAACCATCCAACATAAATAAAATTAAAACAAAAATGTGAAAGAAGAGAACTTTGTGAGTTCAAGTGCCCAAAACCTCTTATGTAACCAACTTCCGAAATGTGAAAAGTTGAAGCTTCGGGGTTTCGAGGTTTGGAACTTTGTGAGTTCAGAATCCATATATCAATATACATGAACCTCTGAAAAGTGAAAAGAAAGTTGGACTAAGTGTTCCTGTTGAAAAAGAATTCAGATAATAATTCAATCAAAACGTAAAGGAAGAGAGTACTCTGATTCTACTGTAACTCTTCACACTAATTTTCATCACTCCTTTACCCTTTATCCTTTGCGGGTACTATTGATTTTTGTTTTTTGGGAGAACTCTTACATTCGTTTCTGGGAGTCTGAAGTTGTAGAAGGATATGATATACCTTTACCTCACAGAATTCCGAAATCCTAAGGACATAGGAATTTTACACGCACAAAAGGGCACAAAGGATAAAATTTCCTGTATAAGGTAAAATCTATAATATCCACTTAGAGCCTCTTTTAATCAATGCATTAAATGTAAACAATACTAGATCTGTGGATCTATGTAAATACATGGTTAAGAATATCATTCCATCAGAGATTGGTCATTAATAATGATGTTCCGAGGGATCTGAGTTTGGTTTCTTGGGGATTTATCTACAAAGAGGATTTGCCTCATTGTTGTTAATCTCCTCTTTTCCATAGAAATATAATTATAGATGTTCTTCACATACATTCCCCACAACAAACAAAAATGGAAAACATTATAGTTCCAATTTAATCAATACAATGCATCAGAAAAATCATTCAGACATAGAGTGGAAATCATTCCAGCTTGGATTTAATTAGACATCGAAATAAAAACATAGTCATTCATAATAGAGAGGGGTAGATCAACATATATGAATCCAATCTACGAGAGACAAAGATAACAACCACGTTCCTCCCAACTATAGAACAGGGCAACCAAAGTCACTTGCCCGATTCACCCCCTAGCCTAACCATGAATCCATGAGGGTGAACTTGGAAGCTCCTCCTCAGCAATGTCCTTCAATTCCAACAGTTATCCTCTTGCCTCACACTTACTCAAAAGTGATCATAACAACAAGGCAATTCTGTTTTAGTAGGCTCTTCTTGCCTGACACTCAAATCACAGTATTCATAACAGCAAGAGAGGTTAGGAATATTTTCCCTAGCGTACTTGGCAGCGTCCTGCCTCCTCGCATATGCTATTTATCCATTTTTTTGCCCAGGTCTTTTCCCTCCTTTGGGGATTTTTGCAGCTTCCTTAATCCCTGACTTTTAGGGGATTCTAGTGGCCAAATCTCTGATTTTCCACTTGTAATCATTAGCCCAGAGGCATTTCCAACTTGTTCCCCACTCATGGAGTCATGGTCAGCTGATTTTTAACATGGTTGTTCCATTTGTCCTCCTGTGGTTAATATAAATATTTTGTTTTGATACAAGTGTCATAGTCAAATAGTTAGTTGATTCCAAATAGATCACTGCCCAACAGTCACAATAATTAAATACAATTATTAAATTTGAAATTCGAAATTTCCATAAATGCCAAAAATTTTCCAGATTCGAATTTTCCAAAAACATAAATAAATTTCCAGCACACAAAAATAAAAATATTTATTTTTGGGGGATGTCACATCCTTTCCCCCTTCAATAAAACACTGTCTTGAGTGTTTTTTCCTTTATTGGAACATGATTGGATGAGATTTCTGCAAATCTCCCTCCAATTACCAAGTGGCCTCCTCAGGACTAAAGTGCTTCCATTGCACCTTTACCTGAGGGACGACTCTGTTCCAAACTGTTATTTCTCTCTGGTCCGGAATGCGTAGGGGTTCCACCTGGAACTCTCCCTCGGGTTCCACCTGCACCAAGTTCCAATCAATCATATGAGTAGGGTCATGAATATATTTTTTTTCAACAAAGAAACATGAAATACATTATGAATTCTTATATTAGCTGGAAGTGCAAGCTGATATGCTATGGGTCCAATTCTAGCTAGTATCTTGAAGGGCCCACAAAACTTGGGTGCTAGCTTGGCACAGTTCCCCAACTTCAGTGAGCTTTTTCAAGCTTTGACCTTCAAATAAACATGGTCTCCCACTTGAAATTCCAAGTGTCTTCTTTTCTGATCCGCATAACTCTTCTGTCTGTCCTGTGCTTCTTTCAAGTTCTGTTGTACTTTCTTTACCATGTTCTCCATTTCTTGGAGCATCTCTGGTCCAACCATGAGTTTGTCAATTGGGTTATCCCAGCCAATTGGAGTTGTATACTTTATTCCGTACAATATTTTGAAAGGGCTCAACTTAGCCGAAGTTTGGTACCCATTGTTATATGCAAATTCTACCAAGTGTAGGTAGTCTTCCCACTTGTTCAGCTTTGTTCTTACATACATGTGGAGCATATCCTCTATGATTTGATTCATCCTTTCGGTCTGTCCATCCGTTTATGGATGATAACTCATACTAGAATTCAAATTTATATTTATCCCTTCAAACAAATCCTTCGAAAAAGCGTATGTGAATTTTACCTCTCTATCTGAAATAACCATTTTAGGAATACCATGCAGTCTAAAAATTTCTTTCATGAATATTTCAGCAATGTTAATAGCTTTAAAAGTAGACTTTATAGGAATAAAGTGTGCAGACTTACTGAGTTTATCGATTACAACCATGATTGAATCATTCTGTTTCTGAGTTTTAGGAAAACCTGTTATAAATTCCAGCGATATGGTCTCCCATTTCCATTCTGGTATTGGTAATGGCTGTAATAGGCCGTCTGGATGCTGGTGTTCATCCTTAACCTGTTGACAATCTTGGCACCTAGCCAAGTACTCGGTTGCTTTGCCCTTCATATTAGGCCAGTAAAATAGTTTTCTGAGTGTTGTTATTGTTTTATGGTAGCCTTGATGGCCAGAGTATGGTTTCTTATGCAGTTCGTCTAAAATAGTTAATTTTAGCTCTGTTGAATCTAGTATGTAAAGTTTGTTTTTAAATCTTAATAGTACCTTCTTGTCGATACTTATATCTGGTTTATCTGAGTTTGCGATACTAATTTGAAATTCCACCATTATCTTGGTGTAATTTCCATCGTTGATACTTGTCGTCCTTATTCTTTGTTCCAGATCACTTTCTGCCCTACTGGTGTTTATCTCAAATAGCCCATGGATTCTGTGGCTTAAATCATCTGCTACTTTATTTTCCTTACCCTTGATATGTCTGACCTCAAAGTCAAATTCGCTCAGGAAGGCTAGCCACCTTACTTGTCTTGCATTAAGTTCTGGTTGGTTAAACAAATATTTCACCCTGGTATTATCTGTCAATAGTAAGAATTTTCTACCCATTATATAGTGTCGCCATACTTTTAAGGCATGTATTACTGCTGCCAATTCCAAGTCATGAGTGACATAATTTCACTCGTGTTCCTTTAATTTCCAGGACTCATAACAAATCACATGCCCTTCCTGAGTTAGAACACCACCTAGTCCCTCTTTACTTGCATCAACGCATACTGTGAAGTCTTTATCTGGGTCTGCTACCTTCAAAATGGGTGTTGATGTTAATAATTCTTTTTGCTTGTTAAAACTGTTTTGACACTTTTGCGACCAATTAAACTTGGTCCCTTTCTTTTGTAATGACGTGATAGGGTAGGCTATCTTGGAGAACCCTTCAATAAATCTACGATAATATCCGATCATTCCCATGAATGACCGGATATCTGCCACATCCTTAGGTACTGGCCATTCCATAATGTCTTTTATCTTTTCCAGGTCTACGACAATACGTTCCGAGGAAATGACATGTCCTAAATATTGTATTTCTTTTTGATAAAAGTCAA
>JASDQU010187459.1:7246-18373 GCA_032191745.1 Picea mariana
GTTATAACCACCCAGTTTGAGAAGTCGGCCCTGCCAGTGAAGAAACACTTCACACGTGCTAGAGTTGTATAAATAAAGAGGCCAGCACCTCACTTAGACACACAACTCACTTGTTCATTTGAGAGACAAGTTTCGGAATTGCAGTTGGAGAAGAAAGAGAGAGAGTGGTGCATCTTTTGGAGAGGATCTTCTGTATTAGCTTGAGTTATCTCTTAGCATTGTATTGGCTATCCATAATAAGGAAGTTTTGCTGGGTTTTCTTCCCCTAGAGGGTTTCCCAGGATAAATGTCGTGTCTCTTGTGATTGTGTATTTCTCAGTGATCTTGTCTTTATGTTGTTGTTATCTATTGAAATGCAGAGAACTATAATAATGGCATAAACATTAACAGTACCATGGGCTAGTGACGCTAGGACATGCTAGCATCACATCCTATGTGGAGTTCACACGGAGACCGATGGACAAATTCGACAGGAAGTATCCAGAAATCTCCTTCCGTGAGTTGGCATAGTTAAGGTAGTCAGGTACATCGGAGGCATTTATTGCAGAGTTCGAGAGGGTAGTTGTGCAGGTGACAGACATATCAGAGCATAGATTGGTGATGTTATTCACAGAGGGTTTAGCCGAGCCCCTATGTGGGTGGGTCAAGGCCTTCAAACTAGCCACACTACAGGATGTTATTAAGAGGACATTGGACATGATGGATACAGTACCAAAGACGAAGGGGCCAACCAAACCTTACATTCCTCCTAAGAATCAAGATAAGAAGCCATTTTAAAAGGAACGGGTAGGGAAGGATCGTTTGGATGAAGAAACCCAGAGGGAGCTCAGGCGGAAGAAGCTTTGCTTCACCTACAAGGATCCTTGGGAGCCGGGTCACAGATGCATGGGAAAAGGGAAAGCACACTACATAGAAGTGCTTTTTGATGGGGAGGACGATGAGGAGACAAGTCACACACTAGGAGAGGTACACAATTGTCCTAAGGAGGAGCAACCACGCAATGAGGTCAGAGAGGATGAGTCACTGCGTGAGGAGCCCAAAAAGGTGGTCATAGCCACACTATCAAGGGTCCTCGGGTACTACACATTCAGAATCAAAGGAGTTGTACATGGACACCGGGTCACAACATTGATCGATGGTGGGTCCACCCACTATTTCATTGATGCAACATTAGTCTCCATGAAGGGCATCCCAGTAGAAGAGTTCGAAGGGTTCAATGTGGTAGTAGCAGATGGATACAATATGGAGTGTACATAGAGAATCAGAGGGTTACACGTGATGTTGGGTAACTACACATTGTCTGATGACTTCTATGTGGTCGACCTATCTGACTCCAACCTAGTTTTGGGTATCCAGTGGATTTATTCATTAGGAGACATCAACATGAACTACAAATCCATGAGGATGGAATTTAGAGATACGGAATGCAAAAGAGTTGTTTTGATGGGGATGACTACAAAACCACCTAGGATCGTATTAGCTCAGAGGATGGAGGCCATCTTTAGGCATAGGGACACAGCATGGGCAACATAATGTTTGATCACCACACAGAAAACTACAAAGGGCCGTCAACACTATCATATGGACTTACAAGAGCTATTAGGGAAGCATGACAAGGTGTTTGGGCAGATTTCACCAGGGGTACCACCAGACAGGGGATTTGAGCACACCATTGAGCTTGAGGAAGGGGCTAAGCCCGTCATCACTACCACATATCGACATTTGAAGAAGTTCAAGGATGAGATCGAGAAGACTATTCAAGAGATTTTGGATATGGGACACATCAGGCCTAGCTCTAGTCCTTTTGCTTCTTCAGTAGTACTGGGGAAGAAGAAGGATGGCACCCTGAGGATGTGCATAGATTATCGGGCTCTGAACAAGAAGACCATTAAGAACAGGTACCTGATTCCAAGGATTGATGAGCTACATGGGGCGATCTATTTCTCAAAGATAGATCTCAGATCAGGGTACCATCAGATCAAAGTGCGCGAGGAGGATGTATACAAGACAACTTTCCAGTGCCACTACGACCATTATGAGTTCCTAGCCATGCCCTTTGGCTTGACTAACGCTCTGGCTACATTCCAGTCATGCATGAACCATATCTTCAACAAACAGTTGAGGAAGTTCTTGTTGGTATTCTTTGATGACCTATTGATATACGGTAGGACATGGGAGGATCATCTGCATCATGCGGACCAGATACTCAACATCATGGAGGAGCAGTCACTTTATGCCAAGGAGGCAAAGTGCGAGTTTGGCCTGACAAAGATCTTGTACTTGGGTCATATTATTGGCGCACAGGGGGTACAGGTTCACCAGGAGAAGATATGGGAAATACTTGATTGGCCCATGCCTCGATCATTGACAAAGCTATGGAGCTTCTTAGGGTTATGCAACTATTACCGGTGCTTTGTGAGGTGGTTTTCCCAGCTTAGTGCACCATTGGCCGACCTCACAAAAAAGGGGGCATTCAAGTGGTCAGAGAAAGCCCAGAAGGAATTCGACCAGATGAAAGAAGTGATGAGCACTTGTCCGGTGTTAGCACTTCCTGACTTTTCTCAGCCCTTCGTCTAGGAGTGTGACGCATCTGGAGAAGGGATAAGAGAAGTGTTGATGCAAAACAAACACCCCATAGCTTTTGAGAGCCGCAATTAGGGGAAACCGAGAAGCTTCTTTCCATCTATGACAAAGAAATGCTAGCCATCATGCATGCGTTGGACAAATTCCGACAGTATTTGGTTGGAGGGCGTTTTGTGGTAAAGACAGACCACAACAATCTGAAACATTCCCTTGAACAAAAGGACCTGAGTGAGAGGCAGTAGAAGTGGGTCAGCAAGGTGCAAGCGTATGATTTTGACATAGAGTATGTCAAGGGGAAGAACAATGTGGTTGCAGATGCCATGTCCAGGAGATCCACAACATTTTCCATAATAGAGATTCGAGCCGATTGGAAATCTCTTCTTTTGGTAGAGTAGTCCAAGGACGCTTTTGCAGGGGAGCTGATAGATGGAAACATATAGGATGACAGGTACACAGTAGTAAATGTCATCGTCTATTACAAAGGCAGGATATATCATGTTCCCGAGTCCACTCTCAAAGAGAAGATATTGAGAGTGGTACACGATCCCCCATTAGTCGAGCATCCAGGATACCTGAAGAATTACATGCAAGTACGTGAGAGATTCTCTTGGAAGGGTCTCAAGGGGGATGTCTTACAATATGTGAGGGAGTGCTTGACTTGTCAGTAGAACAAGTCTGATCTCACACACCCCGCGGGTCTACTACAACCTTTATCTATTCCGAAGCAGAAATGGGAGAGTATTTCTATGGATTTCATCACAGGGCTTCCGAAGGTGCAGGGTAAGGACTGTATTTATGTGGTGGTGGACAAATTGACCAAGTACGCTCACTTCTTCGCCATACCATCCGAGTACAAAGCCCCACAGGTGGTAGAGCTCTTCTTTAGGGAGATATTTAGACTTCACGGTCTACCTAGAGTCATTGTGAGCAACAGGGATAGAAGGTTCCTTAGTGCCTTATGGTAGGAGTTGTTCAATTTGGCAGGGACAGAGTTGACTCCCAACACGAGTTATCACCCCCAGAAAGATGGGTAGACTCAGATCGTCAACAAGTGGATTGAGGGGTACTTGCGTCACTATGTGTCTGGGCAGCAAAAGGCATGGATTAGATGGCTGCATATTGGTGAGTATTGCTACAATACCACCCATCACATGTCTATCAGGATGAGCCCATTCAGGGCATTGTATGGCTATGAAGCCCCGTCATTTGTGGAGTTGGAATTCAACGAGAGCAGGGCTCCCAAGGCCAAGTTTTGGATTCAAGAGTGTCAAGACATCCTGAGGGTCCTAAAGGACAACTCTGGTGCAGAATCAACAAAAAACATATGCGGACAGGCACCGGGTGGAGCGTAGCTTCAAGGTGGGCGATCTGTTTTTTCTAAGACTCCAACCCTATCGATAGTCTTCTCTGAAGAAGAGTGGCACAAAAAAACTTCAGCCACGTTTCTATGGGCCATACAGGGTGATCATGAGAGTCAGAGAAGTGGCTTATGAGTTAGAGTTACCGGAGGGTAGTAGGATTCACAATGTGTTCCATGTTTCTTGCCTCAAAAAGGATTTGGGTCAGCAAGTTGTTTCTTCCACAGATTTACCACCATTGGACGAGGAAAGTCATTTGATTTTGGTTCCCAAGCATATTTTGGAATTTAGAGAGAAACGTTTGAGGAACAAGATGGTGAATGAGTACTTGATAAGATGGAAGGATTTACCAGTGGAGGATGCCACATGGGAGGGAGAGCAGATTTTGCAGCACCTTGGGTTGCAGTTGCTTGAGGAAAAGCAATCTCGGGGAGGGAGGACTGTCATGTCCCCCCACATTTGACCTCCTTGGGAGGGTGGACGTAGTGGCCTAGGGGGCTCCCCGTAGGCCATAGTCCCCAAAGGGAGGGGAGCCGTCAGGCTTAAAGTGGCACAAGAAGGGCAGCAGTTGGTTTAAAGGTGTCCATTGGGAAAAGGAAAACGTAAAAGACCCTAACTTAAGGGATAAGCCACCAAAAAAAGAGGGTAATCAAGCAAAAGAGAAACTATATAAGGAGATGGAGGCTCATTTGAAAAGGACATAAGGATTCAACTTGGAAGTATCTTCTTTGTATCTTGGTGGCGACTGCCTCAGTTCATTGGAGGGTTATAACCGTCACTCCCTGTTGAGTTTCGGTGGGGCCCACGGCTCACCCTAGCTCAACCCTGGCGCATTCTTACATCAGAAACCTATACTTTTGGAAGGCATAGCTGCTGGAAGGGAGTGCTGAAGGTTCTGTGCCCAATCTCAAAGGTTCGAGACCACCATTGGAGGGTGCAGAGCAGTTGTCTGGAGGATTTGTGACTTGTGGAGGGCTGGCAGAGGATACCTGGAGCTGCAGCAAGCTGACCAAGGCCTGTTCCAGCCTTTGGAGAGGGGGCCGAACCCTCTTCCCTATGTCCTGGGAGGGGCCAAGCCTCTATTTGTTGCACAGTCACCTGGGAAAGAGACCAGAACAAGGCTTCTGCTGGGCCGACGTGTGTTCTGGGCAGATTATCAGCCAATACAGCACTGACCATGGACATACTATAGCATACAGGAGTAACAGCAGGGATCCGAGGAGGATTCAGCCACCAGGGCAGCCATACCACCCTAGCAGTTGGTCCCCAGGTTCTATTTAGTATTTTTGTGTAGAGACTAGCTGCTACATCATTAATTATTTTTATTGAGATTATATTCCGGTTCTTGCTAAGTTGTGACATCAGCCTGTAGAGGGTTTTACTTCTGTGAATTGATGCTATGACAGAACTGGAGATTAGTATTTGAAAGCACAGAAATTATATTGTTATGACGATTACTTCATGCTTATTAATTACTGTGAAAAATTGAAAGACACTGTGGGACAAAGTTGTTTGCAAACTGGTTTTATTCTTCCTTCCTAGTGTAAAAACCCTAGGGATTTTACAGTCTCCTAAGCAAAAGTGATGATCTATGCAGTGATGATCATGTCAAGCCTTGAGCTTTAACTTATTCTTGTGCAAAGCTTCTTGAACTTCATCATGAATCTTCCAAATGTGATCTATAAACATTATTGCATGGCCATGGACATCGACCTCCTTCCCTTTCTTTGCCTCAAGATAGGACCCAAAATGGTTAATGGATCCTTCGACAAAAAACCTAGACACACTTTTAAAGGTTGTATGCCTGTCACGTTGTGCAGTGATCAGTTGTGATTTCACTACACATATGGTATGTTGGCATCCCATGCCTTTAGATGTTTGTGATTAAAGATGTGCAACAATTGAACTATGGTGCTATTTACTACCTCCATGTGACCATCTATTTTGGGATGGAAGCTAGTACTCCTCTTTAGTTTGGTGTCCATCAATCCCATGACGCTTGTCAAAAGTAGCTAAGAAATCTATTGTTGTAACCAAAAATGATTGATGATGGTAAGCCAATATACACCCATACCTTCTCAAAGAACAATTGTGTGACCTGCTATGCTAAAATCGTCTTCCTACAAGGTATCATCATATCCATTTTACTAAAGCAATCCACAACTCCTATTAGATAGTCACTGCCCCTACTAGTTGTCAGTAGATCTATGAGGAAATTCACTGAAGTCAACTCCCGTGGTTTGCTCAACACTGGAAGTGGAATATACTTATCAAGCTTCCAATTTGTTCATTTTGAGATACTACAAAGGGAACAACTTCTAATGAACCTTGTTAGCATCTTGCACCATCTTCAGCTAATAGAAATACTCTGCAAATCAGTGGTACTCCTCTCCACTCCAAAAGGTCCTAATATCTTGGAATGGTGTGCCTCACGCAACCATTGTAATCTGTGATCTCCCTAAAGATCACAAAAAGCACTTAACTTGTACAGAATTTTGTTGTTCAACAAGTAATGCAAAACTCTTCATCGAGCGAGGTCATTGCAAAGTTTTGCAAGATTACATATATGGGCACAAAGTCTAACAATGCACATAAGCTTCCTTAAAATCATTGTAACCAAACTATTGAAATTGCACAAACATTGTCAATTCGATTGTTGATGGTCTTGATAGGAAATATGTTATCTTAATGGTGCTTCCTTTCGAGTAGTAAATCACAATGTTGAATTGTTGCAAATAGATAATCCACTTCATGTGGCATGCATTCTCTATCTTACTCTATGTTTTGAAAAAATGAAGAGGCTTAAGGTCACTATGAATGACAATTTATTTTCTAAGAGAATAATGTCGCCAACGCTTTATTGCTTGAACCCACATGTACATCTCTCAGACATACATTGAGTAGTTCAAAATGGTAATTCAAAATGGTGCTTGAAAAAAAGCCTCGGAGTGATATGCAATGGGTCTTCGGTGTTGCATCAAAACCTCACCCTTGGCATTTCAAGAGGATTCACCTTGATCTCAAAGCCTTGTTAAATATTAGGTAAGGAAAGAATTGGAGCAATGTCACCTTGGCACTTGATCTCTTCAAAAACTTTCTACTACACAATGCCCCAACTGAATCAAAAAGCTAAGCAATGAACTCCTTGAGATGGTTAGCCATTCCCATGAAGCTTTGTAAGTCACTAATGTTCTTCAACAATGGCCAATTGAAAATGGTTCAAATCTTCACTAGATCAATGTTGATTCCAACCTAATTTACACGTAATCATAGATAAACAAGTTCTATATGTCCAAATGTACACTTCTTCATATTCACTAATAGCTTATCTTGGATAAACATCAATAATACTTGGTCCAAGTGCATCAAGTGCTCCTCCTAGGTTTCACTAAAAACCAATATGTCATCAGGTACACGATCACAAATTAGTCAAATACAGTTTGAGCATTTCATTCATCATCCTCATTAATGCTACAGGGGCATTAGTAAGACCAAATGGCATTAACAACCATTCAAACTGTGATCAACACATCTCAAAGATGATCTTCCACGTATCTTCTAACTTGATATGAATTTGGTGGTAACAAAACTTCAAACTAATTTAATTGAAACACTTAGCTCTGTGAAGTTGATCTATCAAGTTGTCGTTNACGACAACTTGATAGATCAAGTTGTCGTTGATGTGCAGTGAATAGTGAATCTATTCAAAAGTCGACAGTCCATGCAAACTCTCCATGTGTCATCCTTCTCTGTAACCAAAACAATCACAAATCCATGGGGTAATGAGTTGGGTCGAATGTGACCATTGTCCAACAACTCTTGAATCTAACTCTTGATTTCTTCATTTTCTAACAAAGAAGTCCTATGCAATGCCTCATTTGCAAAATCAACTCCTTGTTTCCAATCAAAGGAGTGCTCAATTGCATAGCTTGGAAGCATCCCACGTGGTTCCTAAAATAGCTTGAAATAGTGCTTCATAACCTTTCTAACCACATTTATTCTTTTAACCTTTCTTGTTGAACTACAATTGTGTTTGATGCAACCTCAGTGTCCTAGCACACTTTATTAGAGAGTGCCACTCCTCTGGTCATAGAACTAACAAAGCAAATTGGCCCCTTAAGCAATTAAAACAAGTACTAAGGGTGTCGGATCTTTTTGCATTGTCACCTAATAAGCTTGGCCATCTTTACCCAATCCATATTAGTTTAGGCACCTTTACTATATTGCATCACGATCCATAGGTATGGATTTCCAAAAATTACATCACACATCCAATAAGACAACATCGAACTCTACTTCATTAATGTATTTTGTTGAGATGGAGAACATTACCTTACACTAGCATTGGACATGCAGGTCCTTGTTTCTGTTGAGCCAACCCAAGGAATAGGGTTCAAGATGCATGATTGTAGGTAGATTATGCTTCTTCACTATTGCTTCTAAGATGAGATGTTGTTGGCTACCATCATCAAACATTATCGTTACAAGATCCTTTTTTATCTAGATCTTGATGGAGAATAGATTTTTATGTTTCCATCAAAGAAATGCCTTTTGTCACACTAATATCTCTCTCTCCTTGTCCCGGTTCAATCGACTTTTGGCACTTCTCTAGATGCAACATCCAACACCCTTTACACTTACAATAGTTGCAAACAGGAACATTCTTCTTCTCCGGTGTGCTCTGTCCTTCTTTTGGTGACTTGGAGTCTATCTTCTACTACACAATCCCACTAAATGGCTTCTTTTGCACCCCATGTCTTGTAATGGCCTTCTTTCCTTGGATTGGAATTAGCATCAACAACATTATTAAGCTTCCTAAAATTATTCTTACCTCTACTAACTTAGCCTTTTGACATGCATCTTCAAGGGTGAAAATGCCAAACATTTGAAGTTCCTTCTGAACTAGCATGATTAGTTTGCCAATGAACTTTTGTCATTTCTTTGGCTTCTACATCCATCACTTTGAGTCGAATGGTGTAGTGGTTGAACTCCTAGATGGAGGCATCTACCATCTGGTTGGACTTCTAGCACATGTATCGCCAACATTGTTGTTGCTCCTTCTAATAACTAATAGGATAGAGCTTGTCCTTGATGAAGACTTTGAATCCATCCCATATCAAAGCTTGTGTGGCACCAAGGATCACTTTACGCTCACATAAATTATCCGACCATAGCAAAGATTCTCTCCACACGTGTAGCTTTGCAGAGGAAAACTTCGTCTTTCTCTATGAATTGTTGTACTTCATAAAAGGAATCTAATTGTCACAGCCAATCATCAAGTCACAAGGCATCCATATAACATCGTAGGGTGAAATCTCCACCTTGGACTCCATTTTGAGAGGAACCCATATTCGACATTGGACCTTCTCTAGTGCTACTCGATTTCTTAAGTGTGTTGCCTCCAAAGGGTTGTGTTGGATGGTACCATGCAAAGTTGTAACATAGGTTGTCAAATTCTATAGAAAATGGGTGGTTTTCATCAATTGACCATCCATAGACTCGACATTTGAATCAAGGGTAACAAATTTGGTCTCATGTAGTTCAATGTCAAGGAACCCCAGGTGTTTGAATCAAGGCTAACAACTTTGGTCTCATGTAGTTCAATGTCAAGGAACCCCAGGTATGTGTGGGGCGGGGGCTATTATTTTCTTTGAATCTACTCACTATATTTATTTGAGTAGATGCGAGAGAAGAAGAGCAACAGAAAGATGGGAGCTAGGGTTTGCATGTCTGTAGAAACCTAGCTCCGCCTCACTTGGAAAAAAAATTCAGCCACCAACAATGACCCTCAAGAGGAACTAACCACTGACATTCATGCATGGCCTCAGAGGGGGGGGGTGCAAACCCCCTCATACCGAAACGTAGTCGCAAACAAAGCACCAGGCGCTAGGAGCATGAAGCTTTCCTTTGAGCCACCGCCTAGAATCCGCGAGCAGATCCTATAGGAAGACCAACGATTGGGTAAGGCCATGGAGGTGGAAGCAGAGACGTCCCATCCAAAGGCAACTTGCACCTTGGAACCAGGAAAATGCATTCCGCAAATCACCACGGCACCAAGGTATGTGATTCATTCGACCAGAGTAGGAGAAAACACTCAGTTTTTGACGGACCATGCATTGATTGGAAAGTTTCTCGGATTGTGGCCATTTGAGCGGTATCTAATGCGATGGATAAAAATATGGTGGAACCCCAAGGGGGATTATGAACTTCATCTCAGCTCAAAGGGATTCTTCATGATTATCTTTTTCAATCTTGAAGACAAGGATAGGATCTTTGAAAATGGACCGTATTTTTTCAACTCTGTAGGATTGTACCTCAGATTCTGGATAGATTGCTTTAGCCCAAAAAGGGCAGATCTCTCCTTTGCGTTGTTCTGGATATGCCTCTGTTTCCTTCCCCAAGAATTTTGGCTGGAAAAAATCCTCATGGGTATAGGTAACACCCTGGGCAGATATGTTAAATCCTCAGAAGCTACAAAATAGAGGAGATATACCTCGTATGCTCGGATCTATGTGAATATGGATGTCTCCAAAGCTTTGTCGGGATCCCTAACCCTGGAATATCAAGATGAGGATTGGACTCAAACCATCGATTACGAACACATACCCTTCCGCTGCAGAAAGTGTCACGAACATGGACAGTTATTTCAGGATTGCCCCCTAAATGCTCCTACAAAACAAGGAATGGAAGACTAGACGAAAGACGGATTCACCCAAGTCTCAGGGCGTAAGAAGAAATTCCCTAAAATACCTAACCAGGGAACAGGTAAGAAGATCCCAAAAAGTAACTCCTTTGATGTGTGAAGTCAGCTACCAGAAGCAGAGAAAGTTGAAGACCCTCATAGGAAAGACAACCACGGAAATAACAAAGGAAAGGAAAAACAATCCCCAGAGCTAGTCCTAGAGCAAGTGATGTTCCTTAAACCCCCCGCTCATACAGACACAGATATGGAGCCAGAGGAGTGAGGGGACACCGAAATGACCTTGGACGAACATGACCTAGCTGACATAGACCTAGACAAGATGGAAGAGGCTTTTAATAGGAAGGAACTTCAATCCATTCCATTAGAGCAACTATGTAAAGTCCACAAAGTCTATATTGACTCTACAGCAGGAGCCACCTCATGCTTAGGTATTAGATCTGATCCAGGAAAAGAACCCAGAAGAACACCCAAGGATGGGAAGAA
>JASDQU010187460.1:8321-19610 GCA_032191745.1 Picea mariana
ATACTCGATAAGCTAAATTGATCCTATCCACCCAAAGCATTGGCAGTGTCACCCAAATGCAGAAATTCCATTATCGTACCCTCTACAATGTCTTCGTTCTGCTCCTCCAGTGGGGTATATGCTTGCTTTCCTTGTTAGAAAAGGGCACTGGTTTTCTGTGGGATTTTGCTGGAACTTGTGGATAGAAGAAGCCAGATGCTTACTGCTTTTACTTAATCCCAATCTAATATGGTTCATTTCTGCATTAACAGGCCCGCTTATGGCGGTCTCCCAGTTAGAGGGCTTGTGTTCTGCGCCCTGGGAACCCGTCGTCAAGTCTCATGGACAAAATATTTACGCAAAAGTTACCAATCCCACTCTTTCCCCTTCCCATCTTCAAGGTATGTCATCGGATCTCAAATACACAGAGAGAGAGAATATATACATATATGATTTGTTACTTTCCTTTAAGGTAACAAAACYGAGTTTAGATCTCCAAATAAACCAGTAAAAACTATACAAACATACCAAAGTTTTTCTGTCAACGAACAGTCTGGCCAAATGTTGCAGGTGTGCTGATCAAGTTATTGATTCTGATTCCGAGTCACTTTTTTATTTGTKTCTTATTCTCTGACCATTAATGATCAGTGCAATGAGTTTGATTAAATTCAGTAGCTTCTTGAAGTACCTTTTAAGGTATGCTGAGGCATAAACAATTTTCTCTCTTAGTTTCAGGGATCCTTCTGTACAAGTCAATATTTGTTATAGCATTTTGGGTTCCAGGTTTAATGTTAAAGATTAAAATTTGTTTGCCTTGTCAGCGTCTCCTTGCTTTATAACCACGCACAAGTGGTTCCTATTATTTTTTGGTTTTGAGCTGACGTAGCTCAGGGCTCAAGCGTAACTCCGTGTTAATTATGCACCCGTGTTCTCGCCAGTAGGTCCGAACTCCGCACCAACTCCTTCCGAAGTTTGATCATCGCAGGCTATCTGCTCGCTGTTTTGCTCATATGGCACTCRCGGTTTCCGAAGTTTTGATCATCGCAGCTATCTGCTTGCTGTTTTGCTCATATCCCGGTGTCCCGGAGCACTCTCCCAATAACCCTTCCCAAAAGGATACARTAAAGTCACTTGAAATAGGGTTGGGGAGTAAATGGTAAAACCCCATCAATCTGCTTTTGCTTGCCCTGAAACTTTGTTACCGGAAATAGTACAACAGGTTACTGTTTCTTTGAGAATTGATCAAGTAACCGGAATGGGACAGAAGTGCCTTTTCTTGAGCATTTCTCATGATGGTATCAGAAAAAAACAGCCACAATTAAATAAAAACGAAAAACAAAAGAAAACAAAAATTACACTTAAACATTTCTATGTGAATGTAATTTGATTTGTAACTTGAGAAATCACATTTTGTGGATTACTTTTGAGTTTTAAATGGATTTGGATTAACTAAACTATCTATTATATGCATAGTGTGAAGGGGGTGGACCGTTTCTTATCCTGAAACTCTCAGGCCCCCATATCTTGTTCCATTACCATTTCCTGTTTTTAATTTCTGGTGATATAGACCTGAAGAGAAGGCAAGCCCTATTGTTTAAGCATCGTCCCCTAATCTGGTGACTGTTGAGATGCTAAAGCCGTATTATGGTTGCTTTCCTTAAGAAGTATACAAAAATGAAAGCACAATGCATGGATCGATTTGCACATATCCGTAGATACGGGTGTAGGTGTTGGCTTTAGGACCTGCTGTGTGTTGTATTTTGGATTTTTGAGTTAATAGCCTTCAGGGGTATTCTATGGTAAGCATTTACACAAAGTGATTTTCATGGATTGCAAAACAATGCTTAAATCATCTTACAAGTAGTTACAAACTACAAGACAAGAGTTGTTAGATATCATGTCATCTACCCTTTCACCTCCCTTGGACGGTGGGGTACTAATTCACGCAAAATCTCTTTTGAATCATCTATCAGGAGCTCTCAATAACTCATTTACGAGTTTCCATACTATCTGAATACAGATTTATAACCAAACATAGTATATTTGAATATATCATTCATTCAGCTTATACACAACGGCAAAGGGCACAACCCGTTAAACTATTCTCATTCCAGATCTTGATTTATATAGAGAACTCATGCACAATACATATATTTCCATTTGCTTCCCATTAACACTTCATCATTCATACACAACATACAATAAATATTAAAACAAAATATTCATAATGGTCATTTGAAATACTTATCTGTATGAAAATATGCTCATGTGGACTGGCTAAGTAGTAGCAATTTCCCTCCCAGCCATCTGCATCCACTATAAACACCACCCCAGGCCCTGCTCTGAAGCGACAAGGGAAATGACTGTCTACTGGAATTCTCTCTCTTCTCTCAAAGACCACCCCAAAATAGTGTTGCATGGTTCGAGCCAGCAATAGCTACAACCACGAATCTCATTGCCAAATTGAACTGGCACATATTCAAGCATTAAATCAGCTCATGTAAGTGATCAAGATTCAAAACTCAACATAGGATACAAGTTTAACAACAACAATATCCCTCTTGGTCTCTCATGCATCAACAACCAACAACCTATCTATAGAACATCACTCACAAGCTCAACAATGACATGGGAACACCATTTGAGTAACAAAACAAGGAATATTGCACAACAACATGGATCCTCATATATAAAACCATGCATGAGAATAACAACAACTGTATGCCTGTCATGCTGCCAGGGTGACTACAACCAACAAGATTTCTACTGGAGCAACACTCTAAGACTCGAACAACCTTGTAGCTCCTATAGTCCAGAAACATGACCAGAACTTAGGAAAGAAACATAAAAGTTACTTACTCAATAAATTAAGCAAGCACCTAGAAAGGCTTTGGACATCTTCTGCATGCTTGACACCTAGCCTATTGAGAAGCACCTATCCGAGCTATAATCATCAACACTCCCTCCTAGCCAGGAAGATATTTTGTACCACGCCCAATTTATCCCTGAAGAAAACAAACTTGCCCTTTATCAAAGCCTTGGTGAGAATATCTGCACCCTGCTCATCAATGGAGATATAATGAAGCTTTACTGCTCCCCTCTGAACTCTATCCCTAATGAAGTGATATTTGATCTCTATGTGTTTGGACTTGTCATGAAACACTGGATTCTTCGAGAGTTTTATGCAACTTTGATTATTACAATGGATCACTGTTGGCTCCAACTCCTAACCAAATAAACCTGTGAGCATCTTAACTCTCCAAACTTGTTGTCATGGACTTGGCCTTCGTTGAACTAAGTGCCACTGACGTCTGCTTCCTGCTAAACCATGAAATCACTGCTGATCCCAAGCTGAAAAAACATCTTGAGTCTGTATAGCCCTGTAACTGCACTCCACCACTCCTGACATATCTCAGCCCATACTCCACTGTACCTTGTAAGTACCTGAGCACGTGCTTCGCCCATACTCCACCATACCTTGTAAGTACCTGAGCACGTGCTTCGCTGCAACCCAATGCACCCTCCTCGTCTCCACCATAAACTGGCTCAGGGTATTCATAGGAAAGCATATATTTGGCCTAGTGTTGACTAGATACATCAAGGAACCAATCAACTACCTGTACAATGTAGGATCAACCAATTCTGACTCAGAAGCATTCAACTTCTTCAAATTGGTTATCATGGTTGTAGACATAGGCCTGCCATCCACCATCTCGAATCTCTTCAAGATATCAACTGTATATTTTCCCTGTCCCAAGAAAATCTCACTTGTCTGCTACCACACCTCCAATCCCAAAAAGTAGTGCATCATGTGTTAGAACTTCAAGGGCAAACTAGAAACAAAAATATCCTTTCAATTTTATTTACTACTGTAGTTTTGGATCAGCAATATATTTACAAATTCTGATGTAAACCAATAACAGAAATAATACAATGGATCTGAACATTACCTTAGCAAAAACAAAGAATGGATCTGAACATTACTTAGCAAAAACAAAGAACAGATCTGAACATTACTTTAGTAAAAACATAGAACAGATCTGAACATTACTTTAGCAAAAACAAAGAACAGATTTGAACATTACTTTAGCAAAAACAAAGAACAGATTTACTTGATGAGCTTGCTGTTATCCTCTTTTTTGTAAGCTCAGAAAAGGCTATAAGAGTCATGGATCAAACCCTCAGGGTAGATCTCATCATGGACCTTTAGACAAACTTGGCAAGAAGAACTTTAGGGTGAAAACAAAAAACTGACCAGCATGCCAAACATCAAGTAAGAGGCTGAAACAAGGATACCACTGTCCAGACTAGAGGCTAAAAAGAAGCCACTAACAGCCTCAACAAAATCTGTCCAAGAAAATAAGACTACTACAACAATAGGTAGACTTAGGTAGTAGTTTTAGGGCTGCCTCATCAAACCCTAAAGACTGTAGGCTAGGTAGCATGCACATGTGACAACAACAACACACAGATGGCATCAACAACAGATGAGGAGAGCTAGAAAAGACACAACAACAACAACAAGTGGCACCAACGGCAACATAAGAGGGGGTGACACTAGCAAGGAGGTAGCGACAGGCTGGAGAGGAGGAGAGGAGGGGGGTGCAACCTATACTAGCAAGAGAACTGTGCAAGGAGAGAGCCGCACTCCTAAACCAGCAAGAGGACTGTCCAAGGAGATAGCTGCACACCTAAACCAACAAGAGGATCAGTCCAAGGAGAGAGCCGTACACTAAACTAGACCAATGAGGGAGTCACAGCCTTAAACCAACAACCAAGGAGGGAGCCACAACCTTAAACCAACAACCAAGGAGGGAGTCGCAGCCTTAAACTAGCAAGAGGATAAGATCCAAGGGGGCCGCACCCAAACCAAAACTGAAGAAGGAGCCGCAACAAATTTCAGACCAAGAGAAGTGTTTGGAGGAAGAAGAATGAGTGAGAGAGTGAGGGGAGAGGTCCCTCATTTATAGTTTAGGTGGATAGGTTAGGGTTTGCAAATTAGCCCTAATTTTAGGGTTAGATTAAAACCCAACAATTAAACAAATTAAACAATTAATATTTTAATCATAAAATATTAATTAGAAAGTCAACAAGTCAAGGTGGCTAGCAAAGACCAAAACCACATAAACATTAAGAAGGACGTGGCTCAAGCAAGGGGATGCAATAGTAACAAGACAAAGTCAAAGGGCGTTCTTCTTCAGTGGAAAAATGTCCACATAAGTCTCATGATAACTTATAAGCTTTTATCATCCCAACATAAGAGGAAGGTCAATGATGTGATCATGCCCTTCTTCTTAACTGCTCCTAGGTCTCATGCACCATCCTGGGAGAGAAGAAGATCACACATCATTTCGGCTTGGTATTTAACCAAGAGCCGCTTGGTCCCAAACCAGGGTACCCCAAAACACATCTGGGGGCCCTAGATCACAACTAGGGTCTTATCCACCAAGGTACACAACCGAGGATCAATCCAAGCATGAGCAAGGATTCCCTGGAACACATCCAAGGGCCCTAGAACACATCTAGGGACTTATATCATCAAACTGTTTGGTCCTTGACCAAGAACCCCAACAATGCACTTGGGGCCCTCACTAGGGTCTTTTGCCATGGCTCTCACTGCTTGGTCCCAGACCAAGAACCCCAGGAGTGTACTGGGGCCTTAGATTTCAGCTAGGGTCTTTGCCATCCTCCTGGAGAATGGCTCTTCCAGCTGCTTAATTTTAACACTCCCTCTCAACAACACCAAGCTTGTTTCGAAAGTACACAAACTTTGTCAACGATAGGGGCTTGGTCAAAATATCTGCTGTTTGTTCCGTCGTCGGAACATACTGAATAATGAGAATGTTCTTCTGCATCATGTCCCGAACATAGTGATATCTCATCTCAATGTGTTTCGATCCGTCATGAAACATAGGATTCTTGGAGAGATTTATACAACTCTTGTTATCACAGTGAATTACAGTGGGTTCTAGCTCAACACTAAACAAATCCGAGAGTTGGTTTCTGAGCCACACTGCTTCTCTACTGGCAACACTTGCAACAATGTATTCTGCCTCTGCAGTGCTTTGGGCTATGGAGCTCTACTTCCTGCTGGACCAGGAGATCATAGCCGAACCCAAACTGAAACAATATCCGGAAGTACTCTTCCAGTCCACTGTACTGCCCATCCAATCTGAATCTGTATAGCCATGAAGCATTACACCTCCACTGGAAGTGTATCTGAGCCCATAGGCTATAGTCCCTCAGACATATATGAAAATTTGCTTAGCAACAACCATATGAATGTGTTTCGGTTCACACATGAACTGACCGAGGGCATTCACTACGTAACAAATGTTCGGTCTGGTATGTACTAGATACATCAAGGACCCAATAATTTGACGATATACGGTAGGGTCTTCTGGATATGAACTTGTAGCTTGATCATGTAACTTCTTCAAGTTAGAAATCATAGGTGTGGTCATGGACTTACAGTCCAACATCCCAAATCTGCGAAGCACATCAATTGCATACCTGCTTTGTGAAAGAAAGATCTCACCAGGTTTCTGCCACACCTCTAAGCCAAGAAAGTAATGCATAAGACCTAAGTCCTTCATTTCAAACTCTGCTGATAGCTCCCTCTTAGTTTGAGCTATCAGATGTTCCTCTCCAGTAAGGAACAAATCATCCACATATAAAACCAAGATAACATGATGATTCTTCACAATCTTTATATAAGATTAGGATCTGCTATACTCTTGGAGAACCCAAGACTCTGAAGAAAACTGTCAATTCTTCCATATCAAGCTCTCAGAGCTTGTTTCAATCCATACAAGGCTTTCTTAAGTTTGCAGACATGGGATTCTTTCCCATGGATCACGAAACCCTCAGGCTGCTCGATATAAACCTCTTGCTCAACTTCACCATTAAGAAAGGCAGTCTTAACATCCATTTGGTGAAGTTTCCAATTAAAAACTGAAGCAAGAGAGATGATGATTCTGATAGAGGTATACCTGGCAATAGGAGCAAAGATCTCGTTATAATCAATTCCTTCTTTCTGAGAGAAGCCACGAGTCACAAATCTATCTTTGAATTTTTCAACACTGCCATCTGCTGCATGCTTTATTTTGTAAATCCATTTAGAGGTTACTACTGATTTTCCTTGAGGTCTTGGGACCACTTCCCATACATCATTCTTCAATATTGACTCGTACTCTTCTATCATGGCATCCTTCCACACTTTATGTTTGGCAGCCTCATCAAAAGTGGAAGGTTCTGAGTCAATTACAAGATTCAACTGAGCTATCAAATCTGAGTATTTATCTGGCTTCTTTCTTTCTCTGAAAGTACCTTTAGGTGCTGCATGCTTTTCTTCTTCCTTTAAAACTTCTCGGCACCAAGTTGGCTTCCTTTTGACAGGAGGTTTCTCTAGGGGAAACTCAACAGAATCCCTTATGGGATCCACTGAAGGCTCTTTGGCCTCCTCCCTCTGCTCATCTGAAAGTGGTGAATCTGAAGGTTCTGGAGATGGAGCTTCCTGCTCCTCTGTATCACATGGAAGTTCTCTGGAACGACGAAAGGCGACTTCCTCGTGGAAGGGTCACATCTCTACTGACCTCTATGTACTTTTGCCCTGCTACATAGATTCGATATAGTTTTGAGGTTTCACTGTACCCCACAAAAGTGCCTTTCTTTCCAGAGGGCTCTAGCTTTGTCCTCTTTTCTTTGGGTACATGGTTGTAGAGAGGACTACCAAAAATTCTCAAATGGTCAACTGAAGTCTTCTTATGGGTGAAAACTTCTTCTGGAGTTTTCTCTTCTAGGGCTTTATGAGGACACCTATTTTGAATATAGACTGCAGTACTCCCAGCTTCGGCCCAAAGAGACAATGGAAGATTTTGATCATACATCATAGCTCTGGCTGCTTCACAAATTGTCCTGTTCTTTCTTTCTGCAACCCCATTCTGTTGGGGATTATAAGGCATAGTCAGCTCCCTCTTAATCACAGAAGCCCGTTAGAGATCATCATACTTGTGGGAGTCGAACTCTTTTCCATTGTCTGTTCTGAAAACACGGATATGTCTACCTGTCTGATTCTCAACAAGATTCTTAAAATCCTTAAATTTACTGAAAGATTCATCTTTAGTTTTTCAGAAAATAAATCCAAGTTTTACGAGAACAATCATCAATAAAAATGATATAATAAAGACAACCATTCATGGATGGAGTAGTCATAGGCCCACAAAGATCAGAATGAATAAGATCTAAGATACCATTATTTTTTCTATTACTGTGAGGGTAAGCTTTCTTTGTATTTTTACCAAGAGCACAACCTCTACAAATACTATCACGCTCAAAAGAAAAAATTAGCATACCTGTTACCATCTTTTGCAAACCTGGGAGAGCATTATACTTGAGATGTCCAAACCTTATGTGCCATAGTTCGTAGGGGTTGATCATCTCATGAGCTAATGCTTGAATAACTTGACTAGTGACTTTGTAAAGTCCACCTTCTTGAGCTCCGATTGTCATGGCTGAGCTCATACTTTCATTTGGGGGCCACATAAGAGCCTTTCCTTTGGAGAAGGCTACTGAGTACCCTTTACTTTCTAGAACTGCAACTGAGATAAGATTTTTCTTTAATCCAGAAACATAAATAATTTCTTCAATATGAAATATATTACCTGATTGAAGCTGAAAGGATGCTGAGCCAGTTCCTTTGATGTCATAGGTGTCATCATCACCCAATTCTACCTTCATATTGAACTTCTAATCTCGATAGTTCACAAGGTTATGTTTGAAGCCCGTCATGTGCTTGGAGGCCCCACTGTCCACTAATTAAATTTCTTCTGATTTGGTGACAGTACGGAGAGAGATGAAACAAGATAGCTTTCTCTGCGCTGTTCTCGTTCTTTAGTAGCAGCTCTGGTTCTCCTTCTTTGAGGATCTTCTTCCTCAGTTGCAACTGAAGCATGGAACCTGCCTTTCCGTTTCTGCAATGAAGGAGGGTTCCTGTAGTCTTTTGCATAATGACCTAGCCTTTTATAGTTAAAGCATCTTACTTTAGACAAATGAGAGTGAGAGTGAGAGTGCTTACCTTGTGGTTTCTTACCTTTTCCTTTGTGATGAGGAAACCTCTTCCACTTCTTGGCTTTGACTGAAAGAGCATGGTCTTTCGCCGTTGAGGCCCGAGGGTTCATTTATGCTTTTAAGTCTACCCTCTTTTTCCAGGCAATCATGCCATAATCTCTCGAAGTTGGGTTGAACTTCTCTTCCACTAATTGATGAGAGAAATGTCTCCCATGATTCAGGAAGACCATCTACTGCTGTTTGTACAAGGTCATCATCATCCATTGCAACTCCAATTGCTGCAAGCCGATCTCTTGTTTGGGCAATTTTGGAAAATAAGGCAGAGATAGTTTCATCCTTTCCCATCTTTAATGTATGTAGTTGTTTCTTCAAAGTCCTCTTCTGATTTGGGGCCTTCTTTTCATATAGATTTGCTAGGGTGTCAAAGCATTCCTTAGGTGTCCTTAGATGAACAATAAGAGGCATTATGCTGTCTTTAACTTAGTCAAAAATGACCCTCTTGGCTTTGGCCTGCCTCTTCTTATAGGCTGGTCTTCCTGCATTTGAAGTAGGTTCTTCCATCACCTTGGTAACCAACTCATCCAAGTCACCTTCTTCTAGGATATTAAAAACCCTAGCCTTCCAGGCATTGAAGTTTGAAGCCCCTTCAAGCCTATTTTCTCCTTTGACTGAAGATGAAACCATACTAAAAACAAGATCTGATATAAAACAAGCTTACTGCTGATCTGCAAAACAAACCCTTAGGTGTGGATCTACGCAGGCTCAAAAGTCTGCCACAATTGAGCTCTTTTCATGCCCTAAGCTCTGAAACCATGTTAGAATTTTAAGGGCAAACTAGAAACATAAATATCCTTTTAGTTTTATTTACTATTGTAGTTTTGGATCAACAATATATTCACAAATTCTGATGTAAACCAATAACAAAAATAATACAATGGATCTGAACATTATTTTAGCAAAAACAAAGAACAAATCTGAACATTACCTTAGCAAAACAAAGAACATATCTGAACATTACTTTAGCAAAAACAAAGAACAGATCTAAACATTACTTTAGCAAAAACAAAGAATAGATTTGAACATTACTTTAGCAAAAACAAAGAACAGATTTACCTGATGAGCTTGTTGTTTCCTTTTTTCTGTAAGCTCAGAAAAAGCTATAAGAGTCATGGATCAAACCCTCAGGGGTAGATCTCATCATGGACCTTTAGACAAACTTGCCAAGAAGAACTTTAGGGTGAAAACAAAAAACTGACCAGCATGCCAAACATCAAGTAAGAGGTTGAAACAAGGACATCACTGTCCAGACTAGAGGCTGAAAAGAATCCACTAACAGCCTCAACAAAATCTGTCCAAGAAAATAAGACTGCTACAACAATAGGTAGACTTAGGTAGCAGTTTTAGAGCTCCCTCATCAAACCCTAAAGACTGTAGGCTAGGTAACATGCATAGGTGACAGCAACAGCACACAGATGACATCAACAACAGATGAGGAGAGCTAGAAAAGACACAACAACAACAACAACAGGTGGCATCGGCGACAGCATAAGAGGGGGTGACACCAATAAGGAGGTAGCGACAGGCTGGAGAGGAGGAGAGGAGGGGGCCGCAACCTATACTAGCAAGAGAACTGTGCAAGGAGAGAGCCGCACCCCTAAACCAGCAAGAGGACTATCCAAGGAGATAGCCGCACCCCTAAACCAACAAGAGGATCAATCCAAGGAGAGAGCCTTACACTAAACCAGACCAATGAGGGAGCCGCAACCTTAAACTAGCAAGAGGATAAGATCCAAGGGGGCTGCACCCAAACCAAAACTGAAGAAGGAGCCACAACAAATTTCAGACCAAGAGAAATGTTTGGAGGAAGAAGAATGAGTGAGAGAGTGAGGGGAGAGGTCTCTCATTTATAGTTTAGGTGGATAGGTTAGGGATTGCAAATTAGCCCTAATTTTAGGGTTAGATTAAAACCCAACAATTAAACAAATTAAATAATTAATATTTTAATCATAAAATATTAATTAGAAAGTTAACAAGTCAAGGTGGCTAGCAAATACCAAAACCACATAAACATTAAGAAGGACGTGGCTCAAGCAAGGGGATGCAACAGTAACAAGACAAAGTCAAAGGGGGTTCTTCTTCAATGGAAAAATGTCCACATAAGTCTCATGATAACTTATAAGCTTTTATCATCCCAGCCAAGGCTGTTGGGAGCGCGGAGCGGGAGCGGGAGCGGGAAGCGCA
>JASDQU010187461.1:1317-20603 GCA_032191745.1 Picea mariana
CAACAAATGATTCCTCCTCTCCCCTGGGAACTCAATGCAATGGATATCATTTCTTCCTAAGGAGGGAGGATTGATCTAGGTGGATATCAGTGGCCACCCACATATTCCAGAGGCTTGAAAAACAGTTTCCCATCTTGGTTGTTTTTCGAGTTCCAAACTTCTGGGGCCGTTTTGAGGCCCTAAACAACGTTTTTTGGGGATTCAAGGTCTAGGCAATTGCCAAAGGGACTCAGCTGGACTAGTTAAAAATCGCTCTTCTCGATTAGACCTTTCCAATGGTGTATCGAGCACCCCAAATGAAGATCGTATGCAAAATGTACGCCCTCGAGAAGTTGACGTATCAACTAACCCCATCGGGGCTCACAAACCTTTTGGCTTTTCATCTTCTGGGATTATGGTTTTTGATTTTACTTATGTTAAAAAGGACCTTAGAGCCTCGTTGTAGGGATAATCTTCTTGTGAATGTGAGTAGCCGTCACATCTCTTCTTAGAGATAAGTTGCCACCATTCTAGCGAGTCTTTCACTCTATATTTTTACAGTCTCTATACATTTATTTCATTAATATAAATCATGTATTACTATATCTCTATGTTTATAGTTGCATATCTGGTACATTTCTATTATATTATTGGATATCCATGATATCTCTGTGCATTTCTTTATTATATCTCCTCTCTCATTTCGTGCCGAAAATAATCTGGATCAACCCAAAAATTTATCTCTTGATCCAACAATTGCAACACCATTCTCAAACTTCTCCAAGGTACTCTTGGCATAATGAAGAGCTCCGCTACAAATGTTGTATGTATTTAAGCAAACAATCATAACTTAAATCCACAGTGTTTTCTGAGCTTCATGCTTCACCCACAACTATGCATTCTAGGTTTACCAAAACCTTTGAAAGGGTCAAATGGTCTTTTCTAGGATGGTATGAAACAATATGTCTGCACCTTTGTGGTTGAATGTGATGTTTATCAATGCAACAAGGGAGAAAAAGTCAAAGGCCCAAACACACTTCAACTGCTTCTGATTCTTCCTGCTATTTGGAGGGATATTTCTATGGATTTCATTTTCGACTTACCTAAATAAGTAAGTCAATCATCATGGTGGTAGTCAATTATCTTTCTAAATATGTTGATTTCTATGTTATTCAACACTGATTCACCGCATCCACAATGGATCAAATTTTCATGGATAATATATTCAAACTTCATGGCATGCCTCATTCTATTGTCTTTGACAAAGATCCAACTTTCACTAGAATTTTTTGGCAAGAGTTATTTAGGCTCCAGGGAACCCAATTGCATCTCAGCACCACCTATCGTCCCCATACGGATGACCAAACTAAATTTGTCAAAAAGTGTTTGGAAACATATTTGTGATGTTTTGCATATGACAAACAAAATCAGTGGGCTCAATGTTTACCCCTAGTTGAATGGTAATACAACACATATTACCATACATCCACTCGCATGACTCCTTTTGAAGTAGTCTATGGACAAAATCCAGTGTTGGTTCTCTCATACATGTCAAGTGTCTCGAAGGTTCAACAAGTTGACAAAAATCTTACGGTCCGAGAGGCCATTCTTCATACCGTCAAAGAAAAATTGGTCATGGCTCAAAATCACATGAATAAACAAGTAGATCAAGTTCATTTTGATTGTCAATTTGTTGAAGGGCATCAGGTGTTTCTTCGTATGCAACCTTATAAGCAGACTTCACTAAAAGTTGAACATTTTCAGAAACTTGCTCCCAAATTTTGTGGTCCCTATACCATTCTCAAGCGAGTGGGGCTTGTGGCCTACTAGTTAGCTCTACCTAGTTATTCTAAGATCCATCTTGTTTTTCATGCCTCATGCTTAAAGAAAGTGATTGGAACTAAGTTTCAAACTTAAACCAGTCTCCTTGAGTTGGATGAAGAAATTTCAAATTTGGTTGTAGCCACAAGTAGTCTTGGACCAACACGAGCACCATTTCTGTTAGCGCACCATCAAGGAAGTGTTAGTTCAGTTGAAAGATACAACTCCAGAAGATGTCACATGGGAGTCATCCACCATTCTGCAACAATTTCCTCATCTCAATCCTTTAGGACAAGGTTTTTCTTCCAGGGCGGGGGGGGGCATGATATGGACCTAACCTCCCTAACCCCTCACATAGGTATAATACAATATTTTCCATGTAATAAAGGCCTAAATTTGTTAATAAGGCCTATTTTATAAATGTGAACAAGTCAATGTAAGAAGACCTAATAGAAGCCTCTGCTTCTAGAACGCTCTTCCTCTATAATGTTCATTAGAAGATAGAATTAGTATAAATAAGAGTAAAGGCATGAGAAATATTTCTCTTGAGAATTATTGTAATCGAGCATTTATCTGGTGGAGGTTTCCCCCTCCAAGAGGCAAGTGAAAATTTCTTCCTATCAATAAAGGTATTATTTTTTGTTGTGGTTCTTTACATTTTATCGTTCCACTCGTATTTTTCTACAATATTTCTGTTTTTTGCTTAATATAATAGATTTGGTACCTTATAGTCCCCTTGTTACTTTGGATTCCAATTTTATCCTTATAAATGATTTTAAATTTATTGTTGCACAATGTGTATATACAATATAGATGCACCTGTGGATTTATTATTGTAGAGGGCATTGGTTGGCACAAAATCCTACAAAAGTATCATTGCGAGAGATTTTTATAGGTTTGCATTAGGCTACACGATGCACCCTTCAAACCTAAATGCACCAATACTATACTATATCATGTGCACTATATTGTATTTCTATATAAAATCATGCCGCTAAACTCAAAAACATTTTAGAATCTTTTTACAGTGCGAGACTATTTTTGTTTTCTTTCTTTGTAAAACATATTTTATAATTTGCATATTATTATGCATGCATTTTGTTGATAGAAGATCAATGAATTTTTATTTATTAAAACTAGCATGAGGGAAGCATGTCCCATTAAAATAACAAGGCAAGATACTTGAATTTTTATTAGGTTCAAATGATGTGTATTGGTTAATGTGTGTCATGCAAAGAAAAAAAAAAATAGAGAAGATTGCTCACATTCTAAGTGGAAAGAATGTAAAAGTTTTATGAAAATGTTGCAAATAGAAGAAGGTGGATCAAACTGTAATATACATGAACATTTCCTTTGAAATTTTACTAATAATGTACCTTTAACAATAATATATAATAGGTTTCAAGAATTCAATTTCGTATATGTTGAAAATCTTGTGTAAGGAACCCCAACAAGGGAACAAAAAGTCTCGCTAAAAAGATTTTTTTTTAAAGGATGTTGATCATGATGAATAAGTTCTTAGTTCATCTAAATTGGTGTTGGAAGTTAATGGCAAGGGGAAAATCTTTTATAAAACTATGAGGGATGTAGAGGAAATATTGCATATACCTTAGTTTTTAGTTACAATACAAAAATCAATCTAATGAAACCAAGAACTAGGATATGTTTAAACTACAACAAGAAACTATAAATTAATGAGCAGTGGGACCTATGAGAACTTTTAATATGAAAACTGAACAATACAAAATAATGTTTTAGAAATTATTATTGCTTAAAATGTTTTTCTGTAATATGTATTTACTAGTCTAAAAAAATACCAAATTAATGTTTTTTCTATATTTACCTCATAAAAATATTAATCGACTTTTATTGTTCTTTTTGTTTTTTTAGGAAGAATAAGAAAATTAATAGTGCTTAACATGGAGATATCTAAAACATGTTGGTAGGGATGTCCAAAAAAGTCTACAAATAGATGGTCAAAGAATAAAAAATAATTGAATCACTAGAAGAATTATCTTTATAACAATGTCCATCAAATGTGCGTAATCGTGTGTTATTATTATTATTATTATTATGTGTAATCAATGGGTTTTATAACATGAATTACTATTTTACAAATTTTTTTTATCACATGAAAGAAAACAAAATGGAACCCATTCATCACATAGGACATTTCCCATAAGGAAAAGAAGGGTTGATCAAAAAATTTATAAGGAGTACTTGCCTTTTCCTTACTCTACATTTCATATTTGTTATGCTTTTTATATTCTAATTAATTTACAATGTCCATGGATGTTTTTCAGGAGGTGCTCACATATAAAGAAAAGTCATCTAAACATTTGATTGACATTCTAATAAGTATGGGTTGTGAACATATGTTGGATTATGAATGGTCAATTAAACAATTTGTAAGTAGCTATTTTGTTTTATATCCCCTATTTTATAAATATAGGAACACCAACAATTAATTATATCTAAACATTTCCATGGTGGATAAGATTCATAGGAAGCAAAGAACGGAGTGGATCCAAAAGAAAATATGTTGCAAAATGGCATGAACAACCTCTTCCAAAAAATGTGGATTGTTTAGAAACACTCACAACTATTGTAAGTTTATTGGTTCTCATAATCATCTATATTATTCTCTAAATGCATATATACTCATTACACTTTATTTTTTATGTTTGTAGATGGAAGATGAACATGATGAACAAAATCAAACTAATCAACAAAACATTGCAAATAATCCAAGCAAAACATATCCTGCAAGTGACGAAGAAACAAGAAATGGATGTAGCTCGAGCACTAAGCAATGAATAATGATCGATATAATTGAATGTTACAAGTTATATAATTTGGAATGTTTATTTGTTAAAAATAGACATTTTTTTTGATGAGGACTTTTATATTGTCCCATCTGGTATAACTATGGGTTACCAATAATTGAGACCATTCTTTTTGACATTTTTTTTATTGTGAACCTTTATGTTGTCTCATTTTATACAATAGAAGTGTCTTTATTCTTATAAATGGGTTTATTATTCTACTGCAATATACATTGTTGTAAAATGTTACATTTTCGTTTAAAATATATGGATGATTCATATTATCACAATGAACTAATATGTAATCAATTGATATATTTTTGTAAATAATACAATATATTAATGCAATAATTATAGATAAACACATTAATTAAAATAAAAAATTCATTATTATTATAAAAATCATTTGATTTATTTACTAGTAATTATTTTATAAATAATAATAAAATAAAACATGAAATTGCATTTGAATAATGGAAATATATTAAATAACATGGGAGGAATTTTGGTATTGAAACATATTTGTATGTTTTATTCATTGATACACAATTATGCATTTCAATATTTTGTATATAATGGTGTATGTTTAATATATGAGCAGTGGTATGAATAGAATTATAACAAGTAGTGATAGTAGTGATAGTGCTTGCATGTATATAAGGATCTGTGATTTTTCTATGCATTAGAGCATTGATGTTATTTATAAAATAGAAGCACCAATGCAATGTATCAATTTTTTTTTAATTAGTGAAGAATATGTGTTCATAACTATAATAAGTATATCTATGCTCTGTATTACAGCCATTAAAAAGACTACAAAGAATACTACATCCTCCACTCACATTGGGCCTCTTAGAGCAATGAAATCCCTAGCGAGGGAAAAGTAATGTTATTTCTCTCTTTGAATGTTAGAGGGATTGGGGACACCCTCAAAGTTGCTTCCTTCCGATGTTTGATGAACCAAACGAGACCTGAGATTGTATTTCTTCAAGAAACTCTGGTTTTTGCTCAGAAATCTAGGGATTTCTTCTATATTTTCCGCCCATCCCGGGCTATTTGTTCGATAAATTCGGTGGGTACTTATGGGGGTCTGCTCGTCACTTGGGATCCAAGTTTATTTGAACCGATACCCTTTATCACAGTGGGTGGCATTTTGTTAACATGTAGGATTATATTAAATAATCGAGAGATTGTTTTTCTAAATATATATGGACCATGCTCGGCCCAAAAAACTTTATGGAATTCAGTGGAATACAATGACATTTTATCAGTTAAAAATTTGATCATGGCTGGGGATTTTAATCTCATTCTTAATTCAAAAGAGGCCTGGGGAGGAGCATGTGATAGAATTATTTATGATTAGTATAGAGACCTCTTCTCATCCAAAAACCTAATAGACCCAAACCATCAAAGTTGGTGCCTACCTGGAGAAATGGACATATGGGCTACAACGTGATTGCAAGGTGACTTGACAGGGTAATGGTTTCAGAAGAGCTACTAACAGAAGTCGACATCTACAGGTCATGGGTTGAATTCTCGTTTTTCTCCAATCATGCACCTATATGTTTACAGTTGGAATTACCGTCGGAACACAAGAACTATCCATTTAAATTTAGCGCCCAGTGGGTCGATGAAAACAGTTTTTTGGATATTGTCACAAAGGTTTGGAAATACCTAGAGTTTATTTCTGAAGGAAACACACAAAGGAGGTTCGTTTGGAAATTACAAAGTCTGAAAAAACTTACAAAAAAATGGTATAAAGAGAAGGTGAAAAGGAGAAAAGAAAGGATGTTTGCGATGGGAGAAGATATTAAAGAGCTTATTAAAATTATGACCGGAGACCCAGCTAATAATGGCACTGAGTCAATGCTTCGACAACTAGAAATGGAAAGGAATGAATTTCTTCGTTAAGAGGAAGATAAGTGGAGATTGCATAGCAGGGCTCTTTGGCTGGCCAGTAGAGATAACAATACTAAATACTTTCATAATTTCTCCTCCCACAACAGAGTCAAAAAATATATTTGGGATATCAAAGGAGATAATGGTGAATCTGCCAATGATCATGCATCATTAAAGAAAGAAGTTGTTCATTATTTTAAGAATTTTTATAAAGCGCCAAACTTCTCGAATACTGCTAAGCAATGTAAGTTGATCAACTACTATCCACAGATGATCAATGAGGAAAACTCAAGAATTTTATTCAATCTAGATACTATGGAGGAGTTAAAGTCTATGCTCTTTCATTTTAAAAAGGAAAAGAGCCTGGGTCCGGATGGGTGGACAACCGAGTTCTTCATATTCTTTTTTGATCTAGTTGGGGAGGATCTTCTAGAAATGGTTGAAGAATCGAGAAGACTATGATCTATTGTGGGAGGCTTAAACTCCACCTTTCTGACCCTGATTCCAAAGGCGAATAAACCATCAACCTTTGATGATTACCGCTCTATTTCTTTGTGCAACTTATGTTATAATGTTATATAAAAAATTATTGCCAACTGGATTAAGCCTTTTTCCTCAAAATCAATCTCCATTGAACATATGGGTTTTCTTAAAGGTAGGTGTATTCAATATGCAACTGGCACAACCCATGAGAGTCTTCATAGTATAAAAAAATAAAATTGAAAGCCCTCATTTTAAAGTTGGATTTGAGGAAAGCGTACAATTGTATTGACTGGGACTTTCTTAGATTGATCCTTCTCAAAGTTGGATTGGGGCTTCATGTGACTAATTGGATAATGCCATGTGTCACTTCCTCTTCCTTTGTTGTTCTAATCAATGGGGAGGCCACAGACTTCTTCAGAAGCGGAAGGGGAGTAAGAAAAGGCTATCCATTATCTCACCTCCTATTCATCCTAGTTATGGAAGGTCTCAACTTATTATTGAAGCATAGTTTTGAGGAAGGACTTATTTCTGGGATTAAGGTTTCTAGAATGAAAAGAATCCTTCATCTCCTGTTTGTGGATGATGTCCTCATTTTTTCAAAGGATAGCCTATCAGAATGGAAAGTGATCGTTAGTATTATCATTTTCTTCTGCAAAACCACTGGGATTTCAGTGAACCAAACTAAATCTACAGTCCATTTCCAAGGACTATTGGATTTAGAGCTGACCCCTTTTAAAAATTTCATTCCCTATTCATTTAGCGATCTCTCTCTAGGATTTTGTTATCTGGGTTACTTCTTGAAGACAAGAGCTCAGCGTGCAGCTGACTAGGATTGGTTAGTTACTAGAGTCTCAAATAAAATTAATTTATGGTGCAACAGATGGCTGTCATTGGGGGGGAGATACATCTTGGTTAAAATAGTTTTGGAAGGTCAAACAATATACTGGATGTCTATGGAAGCTTTGCCCCGAATTGTTTTAAATAAAATTATAAAATTGATGTTTCAATTTCTGTGGATTGGTCATTCAGACGACCAATNTGGTGCAACAGATGGCTGTCATTGGGGGGGAGATACATCTTGGTTAAAATAGTTTTGGAAGGTCAAACAATATACTGGATGTCTATGGAAGCTTTGCCCCGAATTGTTTTAAATAAAATTATAAAATTGATGTTTCAATTTCTGTGGATTGGTCATTCAGACGACCAACAGTACCATCTATGTATATGGGAGTTTCTCTCTAGACCAAAAAATATCGGGGGATGGGGTTTCCGTAATCTCACTCTTTTCAATCTGTCTCTGAATGTTATTACTCTTTGGAGGGTATTAACACAGCCTAGTATTTGGCAGAAGGTTATTAGAGAAAAATATTTACACAATGCCACTCTCATAAACTGTATTAGACAATCTTCACATCATTGCACTTCAGCATCGAGAATATGGACAAGCCTTAGTCGCACACTCCTAGTCATCAACCATTGGCTTAGCTGGTGTCTTGGAGCATGCCATTTAATTTCTATTGGTCGTGACAGGATACTGGGCATTGGAGATAGATCTTTCCTCACTGATGAATTCATAACTTTACTAAAGGAAAAGCACGTATTTTCACTGGAACAAGCATCATCCGTGAGGAATCCTATTACCTTTGCAGAGGTATGGAGGAGTAGCGAGGAATTGGAGTTGTTGGGTGCTCATGCTATCGCTTGGAACAATTTTACGGTGGAGCTAAGTCAAGCGGAGATTACCCTCAAGGAAGGTGCAAATGATCAACTTTTATTTAATGGAGGCGACTCGTTCAGAATTTTTTCTGTCAGGAATTGTTACAATGCAATTTTTTCTACACAGGGTTTTCCGATTGATGTAGGAGCATCACCAACATCAAGCGAGCTAGCGCGGAGACAATGGACAGCTGGACAAGCGCCAACGCAAATTTTGAAATTACCTTGAAATTGATGCACCATCTTAAATAAGGAAATTAAGAAGGAGCGCCTTTGTATAATGTAAACGGACCTTGAGCAATTTTCTCTCGTCCTTAGTAGGTAGAAGGCATTTAAAGTAGTTAATGCAAGTAGGTAGAATTGAATGTGTAGATTAAACAGTTTTAGAGCGCAAGAGGGAAACCGAGATATAGACACCCTCATTATGCATTGTAACAGGATCAAAAGCAGCATTAGTGTATGAAGAGCATAGAAAAGAAGCAGAGAGCTGTGTAAGAACACCCATGTACAGATATTTGGATTAATAGAAAGAATTTGATTCAAATTCATGGTTTAGTGTCTGTTCTCTGTGTAGTGATGTTGAATGATATGCTCATGAATGTTTGCTTCCTGTTATACATTTTCTTTATATGTTGTGTATATGATTTCATGTTTTGAGTTTGAAGTCTGAAAGGAAGTAGGAATGAGTTTCAATTGTTTCTCTATCTGAACAAGGGTTCCTGCAAGGAGTGCAGTCGAATTGTCCGCAAGAAGTGCATTGACAAAGGGTTCAGATAGGGATAGCCTTTGTTATCATTCACACAAAAGGTGTAGTTGGGCACAGGAGTCATGCAAGGAGTGCACAGGCCGAGTGAAGTCTCAGGGTTGGGGACCTGAGAGAAGAATTTAAAGACTGCTGTTGCAGGTGTGCACAGAGTCGAAAGGATTCAACACTTGGAAGTGTTTAAAGGTTGCCACAAGGAGTGCACGTAAGATTCTTATTTAAGACTCGACGCTGAGAGAAATCTCAGGAGGTATAGGACCTTCGACTAATCGCCAGAGAGAAGCACAAGAATCTTGTGCCAGGGAGTGTTTAGCAGGTGTTGCAAGTTTGCGTGTGGGTGGACAAGTTTTCACAGAGAAATACTTTATTCATTTCGCAGAAATCATCAGGAAGGACGGACGGTCGTAATTATCTAAAGAGAATTCGCAAAGTCCTGTGAACCGTTAGATCTCACAGAGAAGTAGGGGAGTTACGGCGAGAGCGTCAAAAGGTTCTAAAGCTCAGGAGGATTAGAACCGTAGATCTGAGCCATAAGGGTCGTTGGATTTACACGTGGATTTCTATATTGGGGTTTCATGGGTTGAAGTCCCATAAACATTGCAACAAGAATCATGATATTGCGAAGTCCGAAGTCCCGACAGAAGTGGGGAGGCATTGAAAAGTCAACCGCACGAGTGTATCAGAGTTTCAGAAAATTGGGATTTGGGAGTCAGAGAGACAAGTTCCACGACATCGTGATCACCGAAATCGCGATAGGGAAAATACCGAAAGGAAAAAGAGAATGGTCAGCGTTGACTACCTCAGGGTTCGGGGATTTGAGAGACCAACACTTGACCACTGGATTCACGAAGTCGCGAAGTCCGATCTCCTGAGTGAGAAGAGGGGATCCCGTGAGAGTTTGTTGTTGGTGTAGATTTCCTGATAGGGAAATAGAAGAGCCATTTAGAGTTCTTTGGGCCAGTGGTAAAGGAAAGATCCTATGTCGATGTGGACCTTCTGACCTATGGGTTTTGGAGGGAGCGTACGTCAGAATCAGTTTTGGTATCAGAGCATAGAAAGGTTCTTTGCTTTCTGTAGCAGAGAGAAAGAGAATTGACCATGCCGCCAAAGAGAAGGGACAGGCAAACACTTGATCCACCAGAGGATAGGGAAATGCTGAGAAGAAGGGGCAGGTAGATGACAGATCTAGCTATGGAGAGAGAAATGTGTGATCTACGATCTATACTCGAAGACATGGAGACAGCGCAAAGACGCACAGTCAGTGCGGAGGATCTTAGCGATTTCGAGAGCGAAGTTGAGGTTGAACATGAAGAAGAAGTTGCAGTTGAAGATGCATCAAATGAACATTTGATCAGAGCTATTGCAAGGATGGGTGCAAGAGAGAAGATGGACATTCCATTTAATCAGGGAAATATGGATGCGGAGGAGCTTCTAGACTGGATTAGAGCTCTAGACACATACTTTGACTATGAAGACATTGAAGAAGACAAGAACGTCAAGCATGCTGTCACAAGATTGAAAGGACATGCAACATTGTGGTGGGATGAACTACAAGCTGACAGACGCTGCAAAGGCAAGCCGAAGATCAAAAGTTGGGATAGAATGATCGCAGAGATGAAGAAGAAATTCATCCCTAGGGATTATCAAATTACTCTGTTCAGAAGAATGCAGAACCTGAGATAGAAGCTGATGACAGTGAAAGAATACACTGAAGAATTCTACAAGCTGAACATCAGGGCAGGTCATCGGGAGAGCGATGATGAGAAGGTTTCCAGATACATGAATGGCCTGAGATATGATATCCAGGATGAGATGAGCATGGTAACCATCCAAACAATGGAAGATGCTTACCAGATGGTTCTAAAGGATGAAGAGAAGCTGAGCCGAAAGCAGATTCAGAGAGGTCGAGGCAGAAGTCAGCCCATAGGCAAATTAGTTTCCCAAGACAAATATTAGAAGCCCAAGGAAGACTGGAAGAAACCTCAGACTCGAACTGAGAGAGGTGGAACCTCACAGCGAGGGAAATATGTTGAATAGAGAGGGCAACATACTGAGCAGAGAGGAGATTATGCTGATAATAATACTTTTCCTTGTACTAGAGGTAGAGGAAGAGGAAGAGGTGGAGTAATAACCTACTTCACATGTGGAAAAAACAGGCACAAGTCTTATGAGTGTCCAGATAAAAGAAGGAGAGTGGAGAATCTCACATCATCGAAGCACAGAGGCGGGATGTTGAGGCAGAAGATGCTGAAGGTGGAAGATCGTTGATGATGCAGAAAGTCCTTTTGACACCCGAGAAGGAGGTGGAGAGTTCAGTCCAAAGGACTAGACTTTTCAGGAATGCTTGCAAGACCAAGCACAGGGTATGCAAGGTCATTGTGGATAGTGGTAGCATGGATAATCTTTTTTCAACCGAGATGGTAGAAAAGTTGGAGCCGGAGACGATTGATCATCCAAGCCCATACAAAGTTTCGTGGCTGCAAAAAGGACACCAGGTAACTGTCACTAAACAATGTTTAGTTGAATTTAAGATAGGAGGATATAATGATAAGATCTTGTGTGATGTCATTCCTATAGATGTTTGTCATATATTACTGGGTAGACCATGGCAATATGTCAGGAATGTGATTCATGATGGGAGAATGAACACATACATCCTAGAGAAGAGTGGGAGGACTCACATGTTGCTTCCAATCAAGGATAAGGAGGTGAAGCCGGAAGTAAGCAACATTTTACTTCTCATGAGTGGGAAGGAACTTCTTACAGAGGTTAAGAATAAGGAGGACCCAAAATTCATTGTGGTTAGGAAACCAAGGATTGTTTTGACCAGCACAAGGGTGGATGATTTACCAAAAGAAGTTCAGGAACTGCTGGAAGAGTTCACTGACATAGTAGTGGACGAATTACCTCGTTCGTTGCCACCGATTAGAAGTGTGAGTCATCACATTGATCTCATACCAGGAGCTAGTTTACCAAACAAAGCCATGTATAGATTGACACCACAAGAGAATGAAGAGGTTAAGAGACAAGTCCATGATTTGTTGGACAAAGGTTTGGTCAGGGAAAGCTTGAGTCCATGTGTTGTTCCAACAGTACTCAGTCCGAAGAAAGACGGAGGTTGGAGGATGTGTACTAACTCGAGGGTGATTAACAAGATAACCATCAGGTATAGATTTCCATTACCAAGGATGGATGATCTGATGGATTAATTGAGTGGAGCAAAGTATTTTTCAAAGATTGATTTGAAAAGCGGTTATCACCAAATCCGCATGAGAGAAGGTGATGAAAGGAAGACAACATTCAAAACCAATGAAGGGTTGTATGAATGGCTTGTTATTCCATTTGGCTTAACAAATGCGCCAAGTAACTTCATGAGGTTGATGAACAAAGTCCTGAGGGAGTTCATCGAAAAATTTGTCATTGTGTATTTAGATGACATACTGGTTTTCAGTAAAACAGTGGCAGAGCATTTGAAGCATTTGGCTACAGTGATGCAGAGATTGCAGCAGGAGAAACTGTTGATAAACATGAAGAAATCCTCATTCATGAAGACATAGCTCATTTACTTGGGATTTTTTATTTCTGTAGATGAGTTGAGGATGGATCCAGATAAGGTGGAGGTAATCAAGAATTGGCCATCACCGAAGAATATATTTGAGGTGAGAAGTATTCACGGATGGCTAGTTTCTACCGGAAGTTCATTAGAAATTTCAGTGGAATTAGCGCAGCGATGATGGATATAGTGAAGAAAAGACACAAGTCTTTCCATTGGATAGAAGAGGCTAAAAAGAGTTTTAATCTGTTGAAGAGGAAGACTACGGAACAACCAATTTTGGTGTTGCCGGATTTCCAGAAAATATTTCAAGTGAAATGCAATGCAAGTGGATTTGCAATCGGGGCAGTCTTGAGTCAGGAAGACAGGCCAATAGCATACTTCAACGAGAAGCTGAATGAAGCGAAAGTGAAGTACTCCACTTACGATAAGGTGTTTTATGCTATCATACAGGGATTGAAGAAATGGAGACATTACTTGATCCCGAAAGAGTTTGTCTTATACAGTGACAATCATGCACTGTAGTTTGTGACTCAATAAGAAAAGTTGAATTAGAGACATGTCAAATGGGTTGAGTACATGCAGAATTTCACTTTTGTGATAAAACATATTTTCGGTACTGCTAACAAAGTCGCTAATGCTTTGAGCAAGAAGTGTTTGTTGTTGCAGGAGTTCAAATTCAAAACGTTGGGTTTTGATGATCTCAGGGAGGTGTATGAAGCAGCTGAGAATCCAATTCTCAGGGATAGAAGCCAATGGGTAGAATACATGATCCGGAAAGGATTACTATTTAAGGGTAATCAACTGTGTATTTCGAAATGCTCCATGAGGGAGAACTTGCTAAAGGAAAAACACAGTGGAGGATTGGCAGGACATTTTGGTCATGACAAGATGTTTGCAAAGCTGAATGAGTCATATTTTTGGCTAGGAATGCGAGCGGATGTCAAGATATTTGTGGACAGATGCAGAATTTTCTAGCATTCTAAGGGAAGGAAACAGAATGTGGGGTTTTATCAGCCATTGCCCATACCAGAGAGGCCGTGGGATGCAATCAGCATGGATTTCATATTGAGGTTGCCAAGAACACAAAGAGGTTTTGACTCAATCTTTGTGGTGGTGGATAGATTTTCCAAGATGGCACACTTCATTCCATGTCAGAAGACCAGTGACGCAACTCACATTGCGAATCTTTTTTTTAGAGAGGTCATTCGACTTCATGGTTTTCCAAGGAGTATAGTTTCAGACCGAGATACGAAGTTCATAGGGGACTTTTGGAGGACCTTATGGAAGAATCTAGGAACTAACTTGTCGTTTATTTCAACTTATCATCCTCAGACGGATGGATAGACAGAAGTAGTGAACAGAAGTCTGGGAGACTTGCTGAGAAGCTTGGTAACAGAACACCATAGCCAGTGGGACAACATATTACCACAGGCACAGTTTGCTTATAACAACTTGGTTAACAGGAGTACAGGGCAGATTCCATTTTAGGCTGTCTATGGCATGTAGCCGAGAGGAATTTCTTAATTGAGGGATTCAGAACAGATTGCAACTAGGAGTGCTAGTGCAGAAGAATTCGCAGAGGCGATGAAGGAACTTCATAGCCAGGTGAAGGAGCGCTTGCAGAATTCGAGCCAATAATATAAGCACAGAGAAGATCAACATAAGAGAGAACTTCAATTTGAGGTTGGTGACTTGATTCTAGCACATTTGAGAAAAGAAAGGTTCCCAAGAGGAACATATAATAAGCTGAAGATGAAGAAAATAAAACCGTGCAGGGTCTTAAAGAAATTTGGGGTGAATGCTTACGAGATTGAATTACCCGATGGGATCGGAATTTCTTCGATATTAAATATCTTGGATTTGTAACCATATAGGGTTGAGGAAATAGGGACTGGAAATGAGCAACTAGTGATCCAGTGGAAAAAGCAGATGCCAGTTGCAGATAAGCCGCAAATGGAGTGCATACTGGATAAGAGGGTCAGCAAGAGGACCAGGCAGAAGCAATACTTTGAGTATCTGGTAAAATGGAAGAACCATCCAGTTGAAGATGCCAGCTGGGAGAATGAAGCAGAGATCCAGAAGCATGGACACACCGTGCACGAGCTCATGGATAGGAGCCCATGAAAATTTTCAAGCCAAGGAGTATTATGCAGGAGCATTGCCAACATAAAGCGAGCCAACGCGGAGACAACGGATAGTTGGACAAGCACCAGCGCAAATTTTGAAATTACCTTGAAATTGATGCACCATCTTAAATAAAAAAATTAAGAAGGAGCGCCTTTGTATAATGTAAATGGACCTTGAGAAATTTTCTCTCATCCTTAGTAGGTAGAAGGCATTTAAAGTAGTTAATGCAAGTAGGTAGAATTGAATGTGTAGATTAGACAGTTTTAGAGCACAAGAGGGAAACCGGGATATAGACACCCTCATTATTCATTGTAACAGGATCAGAAGCAGCATTAGTGTATGAAGAGCATAGAAAAGAAGCAGAGAGCTATGTAAGAACACCATGTATAGATATTTGGATTAATAGAAAGAGTTTGATTCAAATTCATGGTTTTGTGTTTGTTCTCTGTGTAGTGATGTTGAATGATATGCTCATGAATGTTTTTTTCCTGTTATACATTTGCTTTATATGCTATGTATATGATTTCATGTTTTGAGTTTGAAGTCTGAAAGGAAGTAGGAATGAGTTTCAATTGTTTCTCTATCTAAACAAGGGTTCCTGCAAGGAGTGCAGTCAAATTGTCCGCAAGGAGTGCATCGACAAAGGGTTCAGATAGGGATAGATTTTTTTCTCATTCACACAAAAGGTGCAGTTGGGCACAGGAGCCGTGCAAGGAGTGCGCAGGCCGAGTGAAGTCTCAGGGTTGGGGACTTGAGAGAAGAATTTAAAGACTATTGCTGCAGGTGTGCACAGAGTCGAAAGGATTTAACACTTGGAAGTGTTTAAAGGTTGCCGCAAGGAGTGCGCGCAAGATTCTTCTTTAAGACTCGACGCTGAGAGAAATCTCAAGAGGTATAGGACCTTCGACTAATCGCCAGAGAGAAGCACAAGAATCTTTTGCCGAGGAGTGTTTAGCAGGCGTTGCAAGTTTGCGTGTGGGTGGACAAGTTTTCATAGAGAAATACTTGATTCATTTCGCAGAAATCATCAGGAAGGATGGATGGTCGAAATTCTCTAAAGAGAATTCACGAAGTCCCGTGAATCGTTAGATCTCACAGAGAAGCAGGGGAGGTATGGCGAGAGCATCGAAAGGTTCTAAATCTCAGGAGGAGTAGGACCGTAGATCCGAGCCATAAGGGCCGTTGGATTTACACGTGGATTTCTGTATCGGGGTTTCGTGGATTGAAGTCCCGTAACCATTGCAATAGGGATCACGATATCCCGAGAAAGCGAAGAGGATTTGTGTGGGCCACAACGGAGTCAGTAAGAGGACAGGTGGCACACCATTGACATGGACTCAAACTCCGTTGACGGGTTTCGGAGTTTCGCGGGGTGAAATCCAAAACATTTTGCATTAGGATTCACGATATTGTGAATTCCGAAGCCTCGACAGAAGCGGGGAGGTGTTGAAAAGTCAACTGCACGAGTGTATCAGAGTTTCGGCAAATCGGGATTCGGGAGTCGGAGAGACAAGTGCCACGACATCGCGATCGCCAAAATCGTGATAGGGAAAATCCCGAAAGGAAAAAGAGAAAGGTCAGCGTTGATTGCCTCGAGGTTCGAGGATTTGAGAGACCAACACTCGACCACTGGATTCATGAAGTCGCGAAGTCTGATCTCCCGAGTGAGAAGAGGGGATCTCGTGAGAGTTTGCTATGGGTGCAGATTTCCCGATAGGGAAATAAAAGAGCCATTTAGAGTTCTTCGGGCCAGTGGTAAAGGAAAGATCCTGTGTCGACATGGACCTTTCGACCTACGGGTTGTGGAGGGAGCATACGTTGGCATCACTGATTAGGAGAGGGTGGAAGAATAAACTCTAGAAATGATGAATAAAATTAAGAATTATCTTGTTTTTCTGGTTGGCCACTGATAATTGCATTCTAACATGGGATATCTTGCAAAAGAAGGGGTGGGTGGGACCTTGTTTATTCTACATGTGCAAATAATCCACTGAAGATAGCACCCATTTATTCATCCACTGTCATTTTACACAATCCGTCTGGTGAAATTGTTTATCGACCCTGAATTTGAATTACTCCTGGATTGGCCAAAACATTAATGAATGTATGGAGTCGTGGCTTCTGAACAAGTCTGCTTCAAAAAAGATTCTCATTTTACTGAGTTGGTTCACATGGAAGGAGCGAAATAAATCCCTTTTCGAAGGGAAGGCACTCTCAGTCGGGACCATTGACTACATGATATTAAGTGTGCTCATTAATCATCAAACAGAGTTGAAATCGCAGGCCTTAAGATTGAGTCCAATAACTCGATTAAACGGTTTCACTTTGGCATTTTTCGATGGGGCATCTATTGCTAGGGGAACAAATTGTGGGGTAGGGGGATCCTTGAAAAGATTAAATGCTCCAAATGTTAGATGGATATTCAATTGCGAAGAAGGATCCAATATCAAAGCAGAATTAGTGGGAGCGTGGGATACTTTTTCCATTGCAAAACTCCTAGATATCATCATATTCGGATTTTGGGGGATTCCAAAGTGGTTGTTGATTGGCTGGAACAAAAAGGCAATCTCCAAGCTACCAATATTGAAGGGTGGAAGTGCAGAATTTGGGACCTAGCGACATCGTTAGAAGGCACCAACTTTCAACATATCTTCAGGGAATCAAATGAGGACGCTAATAAATTATCAAAGCAAGCACTCTCGATGCCTAGAGTAAGATTAACCTACTTCAACTGGGATGGAGAAAATGAGGGCCCACCCAAGTTTCTAAAATTTTTCTAAAAGTCTTTCGCCTTTTTTGTTGGGCATGACTGATATGTTTTGTTGTGGGACGAGAGTTTAAAACTTTTTTTTGGGTACAATGATATACCTTATTTTTTTATTAGTACTAGGTTGGAGCTTCGCCCATGATGTTAATCCGTTGTTCCTACCTTTTGGACGTAGAGATATGGAATTTGGAGAGTGAAAAGAGGCTTTCTTGTCCCTAAAGAACTAGCTACTTTGATCTGTTGAAGTAAACAAAAATATTTCCTAATAAAATTTTGTGCGATTTTTCTTCTGAAAAAAACTTCAATAATATCATTCATTACATTTAGAGTTACCATTATTATTACCAAGATTGTATGTTGTGCCAAGTTGAAACCATTATATCTCTTCATCATAATTTCAAACCGTTCAAGAGGAAATATGTATTCTATTTAATGCCAAGTTGATTGATTTCTTTGAAATGCATCTGTATCAGATCTTTGGTGTTTCCACTTTGTGGGGACAATGAGTTTATTGCATGGTGTTTCAACATCTCACATAAAAAACAATTAAATCTGTCACCATGTATTTAATAAAATATGGATTTTTCGTATAATATCTCACTCCATTTAACAAACCAATTTATAAAAAGTTAAGATAAATATAGTTTATATTATTATTCTATTTTCATGTGTTAAGACAAAGTTATCTAAAGTAACACCAACTTAGATTTATCTTAGTTTTAGATCTATCATGAATTTAATTTAGGATTTATCTTTTTTTTAAAGCACAAAACTTAAGAAAATGTTTTCACCTAAAGGGATTTAATCTCTTCCCCATGATAGATATGAAGTTAGTATATATTTACGTTGGTTCATTTATATATACATATTCCATGTGTCAACTCCATATTGATCATGGGAGGAATTACACATCTCCTCTACTCTATAAGTGTTTTTGTAGGTGTTTTACAACTTGATACCACACAGATGTTGTCGCATATGTACATGATAATATTTAAAAAAATCAAATGAACATAAATCCATCTTAAACCAATTTTATTAAGCATGGATATCAAATTTCTTAAGGTGTAAATTTTGTTATCATTTAATATGAATGAATTAATACATGACATGGAATTAAATGACAAAAAAATTATGCCTCATGAAATTTAATCCCTCTTTGTGTTTGATAAGTTCGAGGTTAAGATGAATATATGTTTCTTTACTTCAAATAAATAGCATGTCTAATGAAATTTTAAATTTATTTTATATAAGTGTATTATATTATTTTTTATAAGAAGTTTTAAATGGCATGCAAGTTCACTAGGAAGGGTCAAATTAGGCTAAAACAATTTAGGGCTTAATTTCACC
>JASDQU010187464.1:11040-21997 GCA_032191745.1 Picea mariana
CTGAATCAATGTTTTCACATGGATCAATAGGATGATCAAGTTATTCCTTTTCATCATTTTTCATTTTTTGTGTTTTCTTCATTAGGTTCTTCAATCTCTTCTTCTTCAATAGTTTCTTCTATGAATTTCTTGAAGGCCATCTTTTCATTGAATGTTACGTCTCTGCTAACTTCGATCTTTTGTTGTTCTGGAATATATATTCTATATGATTTGGATGAATCACTGTATCCTACGAATATCCCCTTCTTTCTTGAGGGTTCTAGTTTATTCCTTTTGTCCTTGGGAATGTGAGAGTAAACATGGCATCCAAATATTCTTAGATTTTCCACATTAGTTTTCTTACCTGAGAAGGCTTCTTCTGGTGTCATGTCCTTCAATATATGATGATGACTTCTGTTCTGCACATATATTGATGTCATTGTTGCTTCTCCCCATAAGAACATGGATAGACCTTGATCATTTTGTAAGGCTTTTATGGTTTCTTCAATAGATCTATTCTTTCTTTCTGCTACACCATTTTATTGAGGGTTATGAGGAACAGTCAAATCCATCCTAATCCCTGTCGATTTGTAGAATGCAACGAATTCCTTTGATGTGGATTCTCCACCATTATCTTTTCTTAGCATCTTGATCTTCTTATTCATGAGGTTTTCTATCTCTGCTTTGAATTCTTGAACTTGCTGAATACTTTGTCTTTTGTCTTTAGTAGGTATAACCAAGTGTTTCTTGAATAGTCATCTATGAAGATTACATAGTAAGAAGATCCTCCTAGATATTTTACTGGCATCAGACAACAAGCATCTGAGTGTATCAGATCTAGAATCTCCTTAGATTTGTTATTGCTTCTTGGGAATGGTTTCTTGATATTCTTCCCAAGAGTACATCCTTTGCAGATTCCTTCNTAGGGTTGACTTCGTCATGTACAAGAGCTTCTTCATTTTGTTCTAGTAGTCTATACAAATTTCCTTCATGACTTCCGATAACCCTAGCATTCTCTATGCTGGAGTATTTATGCCATGATAATACTTTTCCATCCACGAAGGCTATTCTGTTTCCTTTGTCTTCTAGGTAGGATATGGATACAAGATTATTTTCTAAACCAGGTACATATAAAACATATAGTTACCTATTTTCATTTTGATGGAGGCTTGTCCAAATCCTTCCATGGGGTAAGTGGTTTTGTCTCCAAGCTCTACCTTGTACGAGGTCTTCTTCTCATTTAGATTTGAGATTCTGGCTTGATCTCCCATCATGTGCCTAGAAGCTTCATTATCGATTATCCACATGTCATCTTCAATCAATCCAGTGAGTGATGAGTAGTGTAGAAGACTGATTGTTTTACTCATGTCTTCAGTTGACTGGTAACTGGTCATGCCTTGATCCAAAACTTCAACTTCGTCATTTCTGTCTTCTGAGAGAGCCAAAAGGTGTGCTAATTTAGGGTGCATATGAATATCTTCTCTTTGAGCGAGATGCTCCATCACAAGGTGACAGATCTGAGATTTAGGGTTTCTGCAACTGCTCCTGCTAGTAACCCTAGCGATAGTGTCTTGGAAGTTGCTTCTGCTAGTAACCCTAGTGGTAGTTCCTCAGCGAGCTCAATATCCTAGCGGCTATGTTTCCTTCTAGCGTTTATACTGAATGAAGGAGGTGTGGGCCCATAACCTATTAGAATATGAAGGATTGTGCTCGTTTTACCATTGACAATACCCTTGTCACCCAACCATAGGCCGAAGCCACCCTTTGAGCACCTTGACCTTGACAGAGAAAAGAATCCTGGTAGTAATTCAATAGCCAAGAGATGCTAATGCACCAAGCAAGAAGTAACCAAGCTAATTAGATAGTCTCACCCAAAAATTGGCACAACACCTTCCCCAGGACTTGCGCACAAAACTGCTGAACTGCAGTGCGTAGAAACTACTCTTTGCAATTATGAGAAGTGTGTATAATGAGAGACTGGCACCCTGTATTTACAACAATTCTGGTAGGATTTCCTGGGCCAAATTCTCCTTCTGGGTACTAATTAATTCATATTAATTATATTTCTATAGCCGACATCTTGTCTATGGTTTCCTTCATTTCTTTGCTTCCTTCTGAAACATTCCAATCTTGGCAAAGGTCACAATAGAGGTTCATACCTCTCGAAGCTACCATAATATCAATAGAAGACACCCAGAGGTTGATTTCGGTGTTGAGAGACACACCCTAGTCACCAAGAATATCACCCAGATCTTCCATTGTACTTCATCAATAGTTATCCAGTTGCAGCAACGAGGGTGCACTTGTTCAGGGAGAGGGCACAACTTTGAACATCAGTTGAGTTGACTTGTCCTAGCTAGAGGGAATCCAAGGATTCCCCTCCAACCCAGTTGAGAGGAGGGTAGGATGCTTCTATTTTCTGATTTCTCATTAGACTCCAACAGAGAAATCATCTTGGGTGCATTTCTCAGCCATTGAGGGTGCGACAGTTGGGGAGGACACATTTGGGATTCTTGTGAGATCATCATATCAGATCCAAGGAAATTATTCCAACCCATTTCATAGGATCCCAGGGCACTCATTTTGAGACCCTTATCAGCCGATTACGATGAGGGAATCACTAGGGAATAGTTTCCAACAATAGAGGGGGCACATTTCCCCAGGGGGATCCATCCAAGATCTAGACATATCAACATACGGTCGATTTTCAGTCTATCGGTCACTAGGAATGAGTGAGAGAGCAAGGCACACTGTTTGACATAGTTTCTAGGAATATCTGAGGAGTTTATCCACCAGGGAGAACTTTCCATTCTTGTAGCAGTTGTCGTATGAGTTTTTGTAGATTGCAACAGATCATACAACTCATCCATTTATCCAACAAAATTCTTCTATTATCCGGTATTATTGTTTTAGTTTTCTTATTGTATTCTGACTAAGATCCTTTTGTCACTCATCTAGTCGATAGATTTATTTTCCTCAGCTGCATATGATGTTGTAAATCGCAGAAATATCATAATATATGGTTTGCAATATTTTGTCTCATTTATTATCTGTATGCTTATTAATATGTTGTAAACAATTATTTATCTACACACACATGAAAAAAACACCAAGCACGTAAAAACCCACAGCTTAAACGCATTAAAAAACCCCAGTGTATCAGATCAGATAACAAACATAGCAGTTTAGCATAATTTCCTAGACTAGCTAGATCTGGGATATTACAGTGGTATCAAAGCTTTAGTCCTTCCAACTTGTGACTAAATACGATGAGTTCAGCAGGTGAACCCTAGGGTCGTGAGAACATAGGTTACGAGTACGTCACTTACAACAGACACAGGGAGAGGAGACCTAAACCAGATTTCCCCCCTTTTCCTTTCAATTCAAAGGAAGAGGAAGAGGCACACATGGAAGCAAAGAGAAGGGCAGAGCATGGGGTAGAGTGTGAGATAGAGAGGATGTTGGGATACATATATGAGAGACCATAGGGCAATGGCAAGGCCCCCATGGAACTAGAGGTGTCCTTCATGTAGGTACTCAACAATCTAGTAGTCAGTTAGTAGGCCATGACTCAGTCTTTGGCACAGATGGATGATAGATTGGATATGGTGGGAACCTCGGGCACTTAAGCCCCACATGCACCATATGGTAAATCAGGGGCAGGAATTAGACCCCAGTCATCTACTCGCACATACACCTCTTTGAGTAGGATTCTTAGGCCATTATTCCCCAGTTTCTAGAGGGCACCTCCAACAACACCTCAACAGTCGATAGCATAGAGGCCACCCACTCAAGAAGAGGACATTGTAGAGTGTAGGATGGAGTATGCAACATTGGGTCGTGAATTCTATCAGGACATGACCCTATTCAATTACTATGGACTCAGACTTAGGAACCGCCCCAGAGAGCCTCAAAGAGGAGGAAAACAACAAAAACTCGGGCATAACCTATATTTCATTCGAAAAGTTGGTAAAATCACCATACCTTCTTTTGACGGATCGTGCAAATGCACTACCAGAGATTGGGTATAAAATATAGACATGTACTACAAGATCAACCAGATGACCGAGACAAAGGATATCAGTTTCACTACCCTACACTTGGAGGGTGAGGCACACGAGTGCTGGCATCATGGAATGGTGATGTTGGGTCACAATCACATCACTTCATATAGGGAGTTCACATAGAGAATCATGGACAGGTTTGACAGGAGGGATCTAGAGATCCATTTCAGGGATCTAGCTCAGTTGAGACAAAACGGCACAACAAAGGCATTCATCGTAGAGTTTCAGCAGGTAGCAGTGGCAGTGGTAGATATCTCAGATCCTAGGTTGATTATGTTGTTCACAGAGGGGCTCACAGAACCCTTGAGAGGATGGGTGAAGGCATATAGGCCTCACACCTTACAGGATGCCATATTACTCACACGAGATCTAACATACTCAGCCCCAAAGACTAAAAATTTTCCCAAACTTGTTGTGCCATGGGAGGACCAGGATAGGAAACCAATCCAGAGAGAGTGGAAGGGTAAGGAAAAGTTGTATGATTATACAAGGCATTATCTTATGAGGAGGAAGCTATGCTTCACCTACAAAGATCCATGGGTCCTCGACCATAGGTGCATGGGCAAGGGACAAATCCATTACATTGAGGTTTCTGTAGACAATGATGAGGAGGAACAGGGAATTTAGGAACATGATACTAAGTCCACTAGCTCAGAGGAGGAGCCATTGCATGAGGAGGAGAAACCTCCAAGGAAACCACTGTCACCGAGAGGGGCACATCCACCAGTAAATCCACAACCTCACAAAGAGGTTAATAGACCAGCAACGACAAAGGGAGTCATAGCGACCCTTTCAGGAGTTCCTAGGTATGACACCCTCAGGATTAGAGGGATTATTCAGGGACAATAGGAAATTACCTTGATAGATGGTGGGGAAACCCATAACTTCATTAATGTCGTGTGAGTATCTAGGCGAGCACTACAGATAAATGAGATTGAGGGGTTTGAGGTTGTAGTAGCAGATGGCCACACGGTGGGGTGTTTGGATAGAGTTCCATACTTAGAGGTGAATTTGGGTAACTACACCATGAGAGATACATTCTATGTAGTTGACCTAGCTAACACAAATGTGGTGTTGGGAGTCTAATGTTTGATCACCTTGGGAAAGATCTCTACCAAATACCAAACCCTTGAGATGGGATTCAGAGATAGTGAGGGGACGAAGATTGTATTGAGGGGTATGTTGACAGGGGCACCTAGGACAGTGTCAAAAAAGAGGATGGAGATGATCTTTTTGCATGGGGAAACATCAGATGCATTGTCTAGGAGACCAACAACTTGCTCCTTGATAGAGATTTCAACATATTGGAAATCCCACTTGTTAGTTGAATATTCCAAGAACAAGTTCGCTTGTGAGATATTGGATGGGAAGGTATAAGAAGACATGTACAAATTCATGGATGAAGTCATCTTCTACAAAGACTGAGTATACCTAGTGCCAGGATTGGGTCTTAGGAAGAATATTTTGACTGCAGTACATAATTCCCCACTAGCAGACCATCAGGTGTTTTTCAAAACCTACAGGCACGTTTGAGAGAGATTTTCTTGGGAGGGTCTCAAATAGGAGGTGATGAGACATATCCGTGAGTGTGTGAATTGTCAGTAGAACAATTCAGAGCAGACTCTTTCAATAGGATTACTTCAACCACTTCCCATTCTCGAGAAGAAAGGGAAAAGCTCATCTGTGGACTTCATTATAGGCCTTCTGAAGGCTTAGGGTAAGGGAAACATATTTGTAGGGGTCGACAGGTTGACCAAATTTGAACGTTTTCTCACGATTCCTACAGAATACAATGTAGTTCAGAGGGAAGAGCTATTTTTTAGAGAGACCTTCAAACTTCATAGATTGCCATAGAGTAGACTTAGTGACAGGGGAATTTGATTCATTAGAACATCAGAGGAGATTCCACCCTTATATGAGGATGGGAAGGTGGAGTTGGTTCTTGCAGAGGTAGTAGAGTTTTGAGAGAGGAGTTTGAGGAGTAGGGACAACATGGAGTATTTGGATAGGGGGAGAGGTCTTCTAGTAGAGGATGCTACTTGGGAGAGGAAGAAGATTTTGCAGCACCCTCGATTGGTATTGCTTGGGGACAAGAAATATTGGAAAGTGAGGACTGTAATGTACCTTTCTAAGTAGGAGCTCCACAGAGGAGGGATTAGTAGTCTAAACAACTCCGTTATACTATAGCCAGGGCCAGATAGGGGTAAACAAGGTCACTAGAGGTCACTTCAGCATATGAGGTTATAATTTGAAAGTGACATTTAGCTAAAAGTGACTAAAAATCTCTTTTAAGTGGTTTTGAGCTAAAAATAGAGAAAGCACTTAAGTGAGGATCTAATAATAGAATCAACAACAAATTAGGGTTTCAGACAGCTATAAGAGAAGGTAAAGTGACCTAATTCATCATTATGAAGAATTTGACTTGTTAGTTGAGGAGAGAGGAACATCTCATGAGAGATATTATGGATTACAGGAGGAATACACCTAGAGGCTGATTTCAACACCCTTTTCACTTGTAAGATCACCCAGATCTTCCATCGTACTTCATCAACAATTATCTAGTTGCAACAGTGAGGGTGCACTTGTCTAGGGAGAGGGAGCAACTTTTGAGCATCAGTTGTGTCGACTTGTCCTAGCCAGGGAGAATCCATGGATTCCCCTCCGACCCACTTGAGAGGAGGGAAAGATGCTTCTATTTCCTTATTTCTCGTCAGATTCTAATGGAGAAATCATCTTGGGTGCATTTCTCAGCCATTGAGGGTGCAATAGTTGGGGAGGACACATTTGGGATTCTCGAGAGATCATCATATCATATCTAGGGAAATCCTTCTTGCCCATTTCATAGGAGCCTAGGGCACTCATTTTGAGATCCTTATCATTTGATTTCGATGGGGGGATCACTAGGGCACAATTTCCAACAGCAGAGGGGGTGCATTTCCCCAAGGGGATCCATCCGAGGTCCAGACATATCAATAGACGGTCAATTGTCAATATGTCAGTCACTAGGACTGATTGAGAGAGTAGGGTTCACTGTTTCGAGATCTGAGGATTTTAGCCACCAGGGCAAACTTTACAGTATTACAACATTTATCGTATGAGTTGTTGTATCTTGCAACAGATCCTACACCTCATCCATTGATCCAACAACATTCTTCTATTACTGCATATTATTATTTTAGTTTTCTTATTATATTTCGACTGATATCCTTTTGTCACTGACCTAGCTGAGAGATTTATTTTCCTCAACCGCATATGACATTGTAAACCGCAGAAATATCATAATATATGGTTTGCAGTCGTTTGTCTCATTTATTATTTGTATGCCTAATCATATGTTGTAAACACTTATTTATCTACACACACATGCGAAAAACACCAAGCATGTAAAAACATGCACCTTAAACGCATCTAGAAATCCCCAGCGTATCATATCATACAATAGAGATAGTAGTTTAGCAACATTTCCTAGACTAGCCGTATCTAGGATATTACAACTAGTCACAACCTATTGACATTTTAGGTCCATTTATCTTTTTAACTCTGAATGTTACCTACGCTTTGTTCCTTCTTCTATGCACTTTTAGGTACCCATATTATTAATATAATTCCATGGATGTATTGTATGTCTCAAAATATTTTTGTGGAATACTAATGTTCCCCAATATGAGTTCCGAGTAGGAAGTTATGGCCTCCATAGTAAACCCGTACCCAAAAATTACCTTACACTGTTTGGCCTGTAACTCCCTCATACAGGCTCCGTTTGAAAAACAATTTATCTTGTTAGAAATCTCTCTCCAAGATATTTAATTTTAGATGCAAGAACTTACATCCTAGAAGGACATATGATATAATACGAATTTGATTTTCAAAAAATGTTGTTTAGGCCTCCAAAAATGGCCTGCAAAAACATGACCTAAAAAACACCTTAATTTTCTAGTGATTTTCATTATTTTCTGAGAAAATTATTTAAATTTCATTGACTAGGATTTTGACGTGGCATTCTAGTCCACGTGACACCTCGAAGTAGATTCATTTCAGCCCCTAGACACCCTGGCTCTTCCCTGTCAACCTTCTTCCTTCTCTTTCTATTCTTTCCTTACCTCCATCAATGCACACATTCTTTGTTTTTGGGCCCCACAACCCTTCTTCCATGTGGAATAATTTACTATTCATGGGGATGGGTGGGCCCTATTCCACATCACTCTCCATGTGCAAGGTAAATTTCACGTTGTTTAGATCCAAAGACATAGGATTAGAGGGGGGTCAACAACGATCAACAATCGTCGTTGCATTGTCCCCTCCCGACCTACTGACCGTTAACAAAGGGGTGGGGTATGCAAAGGAAACTGCCAGTTTTCAGCCCAATGATGTGGTGTCTAGTGTCGAATTGATTCACCTCCCTGGTGGTTTCCAAACCCACCAGGGGACCCCCCCACAAACAAGGTTTCAAGGTCTCAGACTGATGGTTTCACCATATAGGTATTCACCTACCACTGTGGCTCCACCTCACCTCCCACTTACCACAATTGGTGCCAATTAACACTGTGTACCTACCAATTTGGTATTACACATCATCCCTCTACCATTCTAGATGGCATGTAGTCTCCACATCATGCTGAAGTCATTGTACAAAACAATTCCAAAATGTTTACAATTTTTCCAAAATGCCCAATAATGCATACTTTCAAAATTCATTTTTTGAGCCACCATTGACGATCCGAAACTAACTTAATGCTACCATTTTCATCCTTTTTCACGTAAATTCTACCTCTACACATGGAATTCGATCCTTCCACGTCAAATTCTCCATATTTTCATTGCAGAAACTGGGGCTTTTTCCCAATTTTGCCCAATTTTGTCATGGATGCCATGGCTACTCTATAAACTCAAAATCCGGTCATCTACAGGCCTGAATTCACCCGATTATAAATTTAAATTGATTATTTTTAATTCCCGGGCTCGATTCTTCCAAATTACATGTGAAATTTCCTAATTTCACTACAATAATTTTATCAAACAATTTGCAAATTTCCTCTGACATTTTAATTTATGCAAATTTTCACTTCAACACTCTGTTATCTGACCCATGCATAGTGAGTGTCAAAACTAGAGCTTTGATACCACATTGTAGCATCCCCAAACCCAATTTGGGCCATGCCACACAAAATTTCTTCCTCTGATACCATTTAATTAAATAAATTCTCTATATATGAACATACATGCATTTCTAACATCAATAATTCAAAAACATAATTATAACAAAAAAAACCATAATTGAAATATCATAAATAATAACACAACATGTAAAACCAACACATAGAAGACACTTGTCTTATGAATAAACCACCAATTGCGTACAGACCTCAGAATTTCCTCCCAACCATAGACTATGTTGCTCATAATATCTCAGTAGCAGGTCACCCCTAAGTTGGGGATATATACTCCACCAAGAAAGGCTTCCTAAGACATACTAAGTGTCTATAAACAACATACATTCTTAGACAAAGGTTCCAACTCCAACGATCAACCTACAACCTCTCATCCCCCACAGTCTGTCCCACCCCAGGGAGTGTACCCCTTCTTTGCTCAACTGCCCTTTGGTTGTCCCACTTCCCTTCCGRGGCTTCAACAACAATTCAGATAGGAATTATGAAATATCTATAGCTGCATCTTGGAACCCAGGGAAACAATTCCTAGTAGCTCTCTCACCTGGAGAGAATGSTCACAGGCTTGACAACCCACTTCTTCTGCTCAAATTACCCAGGTTTATTGGTTAAAAACAACTCCAAAGATTCCCCAGTACGTGTACAATGATTATAGTATGGAGAGTACAGATGGTCTTGGGAACAATGAAAAATGATGAGAAGAAAAATGGAAGAATGATGGGAAAATACACTATTTCCCTACTTTATATATGCATGTTCCCAACTTGACACTTGTCATGTTGGGAACTACCTTGTCCCCACTTTCCCCTACTTGGTGATATATTCATCCTATACCTTTAGCCCCCTTTCCCTTCTAGTGGAGTTATATCCCCCCATACTCTTTTTTTTTGGTTGGTCTCCAATAATGATGTATTCTGTTAATAACATTGAGAATGATTAAATATTACAAAGATGGGCTTGCTGGCCTTTTAGTATTTTGTCTCTCCAGCCTAATAACCACACATGCACTCTTGCCTCAAAACATATTTACAAAGGCACTCTGGCCCAAAATATCATGGCTCACCAGCCTGTATGTACATTTACAATTTTGGGTTCATCCTAGGGGTAGTACACTACTCCTTTGCACACTCTCCTTACTGACATGTGGAATCAATCCAATGCAAATTTCAATGGGTTGCTCCTCTGTGCACTCTCCATATAGGCAAATGAGGTGGATCCAATGCAAATTTAAGTGGGTTGATCCTCTATGCACTCTGCTTACTAGTAGGTGGGGTAGATCAATGTAGTGGTTAGTGGGTTTTGAGTTTGTTTATTTGGTCGGGGGTTTGGTGCCATAATGTGTCTTTTATGTTTGAATTTTGTTTATTTTTTATTTTTGTTTATTTTTTGTTATTGTTTATTTGTTATTTGTTTGTAATATAATTTATATTTAAATTTGTATATAACATGTGTTATATAGTTATATATAACCCCTTTAACCCCTAAACCTCCCTCACCCCCTGGACATTGAATCCCATAACCCCCAAGCCCCTCAATCCCTAACTCCTAACCGCTGTCCCTAAAACATGTCCACAAAAAAACATCTTATGTTTTAAGCCTTGTAATGGCTTCCATATGACACTTGCAGCTCAAAGATTCAATTTAGGGTCTGGGTAGTGGTTTTGGAGCATGCACATGGTTCCTATGGTCGATGAAGGTGGAGTTTTAGAAAGTTACCAAGGTTACTGGTTGGAGGGTTAAAAAATTGTG
>JASDQU010187465.1:2141-13383 GCA_032191745.1 Picea mariana
GGTAGGAATTCATGTTTAACAACATCCTCCATTTCTCTAAATACCACATCTCATCTATACACAACCTTATTGGTTTCTGGGTTCCAAAGATTATTACCTTTGAGACCATCTTTATACCTAATAAATATACACTTTTCAGCCTTCTTATATAGCTTACTCCTATTTTCCTTTAGAACATGAACATAGGCCTCACAACCAAATACCTTGAGATGTGCGAGAGAAGGTTTCTTACCAGTCCATACCTCTTGTGGAGTCTTTTCATCCAACATTGATGAGGGTGATTTTTTGACCAAGTAACATGTAGTACCCACTGCCTTTGCCCAGAATTCTTTCCCTAACCCAACACCACTGACCATGCACCTTGCTTTTTTCATTAGTGTCCCGTTCATCCTTTCTGCAACTCCATTCTTCTTAGGTGTATATGGAGTAGTCTTCTTCCTTGCTTGTAACACCTCGTGTTTTGAACCCCCATTTTAAATAATGTATTGTTACAATGCTGCTAGAATAATGTATTGTTACAATGCTGATAGGCCATGGTGCCCAAACAATTATTAAAAGGCTAGTGTGCCCAAGAAATGTAATGTTTTGATCATTATTAATAATAAATACATCGTTGGCTGCTAGACAGACAAGGACTAGAGTTATAGGGGGCTATGATTCCACAAGAGAGGGGGTTTAAGGGGATAAATGTTTATTTCCTATTTTTAATTACCCTTTTATCTAAGGGAGTGGATCAGTTATGTGAGCTTCTTGGGGAAGGCCAAGAGGTTCTTGATTCCCTAAGAAAATAATTAAACTTGTCCCTGGTCTGATTGGGGGGTTGGCTCGTTTGCTCCTTCACTTCTCCTTTCATTCCATTCTTTCCCTCACGCCTTCATTCACTGATTGTTCATTGTTTCACACCTTAGGTGGAGATGTCACTCCATTCATTTCCATCACCGTTCATCTTCCTCATCTATGTCTTGGCTTGGGAAAGGAAAATGAACCACTGAAGTGAAGCCATGGTATCATTGGATGTAGAGGTCGTTGGTGTAATCCAACCATGACTTGAGGCCTGCATGTCTGAGATGCATTGGCTGGTCTCCAAATTTTTTCACAGCTGCAAGTCCTGAGAGTTCCAACATTGAGATTCTCGACCAGTTGCACTAGAGCCCTAGAAGGAGAAGGACTTCCAGAGGGATTGCATGGCAGAGAAGGGTGGAGGTCCATTCTTTTGGGTGGTGCAATATGGGTAGAAGAGATTTGGGCACTTGGATTGATGTGAATGCTTGAAAATCCTGTAAGAGCTTGAGTGCTGACTGGTTCGGGAAGCCAAGTAACACTCTGGAACCATCCTTATGGATTCATAGCCCTGGCTTGGGGGTGACACTATGGTTGAGTTTGGAGTAGTAGTGTCTATGGTTGGGTGGAATGTCCTTGGTCTACATCCAGTTGGTGTCTCCTTTTATAAAGATAAGTGCTCTCTGTAATGATATTATTTATCTATATATGAATGTATTCCGCTGTGTATTTCTTTATCGTTTAATTGAATCTTTAGAATATGCATGCTTGATAGTTATTACTGTGCATGTCATTAGATCCTTTCTTTTATGTGTCCTTGTTAATTTAAAAAGGTATCGGTAAGAGAAATAAGTCCAAGGGTGGGAATGAAGGTAGCATACCCCGGCCTGTGGGTGGCAAGGTGTTTTACAGATTGGTATCATGTATGAGATGCGTTGGTCAATGTCCAACTTTGTTCACAACTGCGAGTCCTGATAGTTTCAACATTGAGATTCTGGACTAGTTGCGCTGGATCCCTGGAAGGAGAAGGAATTCCCGAGGGACTGCGTGGTAGAGAAGGGTGGAGGTCCATTCTCTTGGGTGGTGCAAGATGGGTAGAAGGGATCTGGGTACTTGGATTACTGTGAGTGCTGGGAAATCCTATGAGAGCTTGAGTGCTGACTGGTTCAGGAAGCCAAGTAACAATTTGGAACCATCCTTGTGGATTCATATCCTTGGATTGGGGGTGACACTGTGGTTGAGTTTGGAGCAGTAGTGTCTATGGTTAGGTGGAACATCTTTGGTCTGAAACCAGTTGGTGTCTCCTTTTATAAAGATAAGTGTTGTCTATTATGGTATTATTTATCTACATATGAATGTATTCCGCTGTGTATTTATTTATCGTTTAATTGAATCTTTAGAATATGCGTGCTTGATGGTTATTACTCTGCATGTCGTTATATCATTTCTTTTATGTTTCCTTATTAATTTAAAAAGGTCTCGGTAAGAGAAAGAAGTCCAAGGGTGGGCTTGAAGCTAGCGTACTTCGACCTGTGGGTGGAGGGGTGTGTTACAAATTGGTATCAGAGCTTCTGGTTGAAACACTGGGCTAGTATGGGTCGGGTTTGTTAGTCAGAGTTTTGTGGTTGAGATTGAATTCTGACTGTAAATATTGAAAAGATCAGGAGGAATGGCATTTCAGAATCTACGTAGGAGCTAGAATGCCAGAGATCCTTTGTAAGGGTTTGAAGGATCATGACCATCCCTTTTAAATTCAGGAGCAATCGCCACTATGGAATCAAGAGAGATATAGGATTGTTGGATTGAAGGGAAGGTGAACAAGGGTTGTATGATGAAGGAGAAGAAAAGGTTAAGTCACAACCGCCATATCTCATTGGAGAGAAATCGATGGTGGGGAGGCATTGCGGGGATCGGGAAGGAAATTAAAGTTTCTGCAAGTTGTGAGCCCACAATCACTCAGGATTGTTGATCTTGCTAGATCAATAGATCAATGGTAGATATCGATCCCACTACAGATGAGCATCTTCGCATTGCGGAGATCAGGAAGGAAATTAAAGAGTGAGCGAGTTGAGTCTCCACAATCACTCGTGGTCGTTGATTTTCAAGCAGGGGACACGTGTCATGAGATCTCATACTTTGGGAGGAAGAAAGAAAAAGTTGAGTGAGTAAAGGACTCTCAAAAGATTGAAGCCTTGAAGAGCCAGAGTATATCCAGACCATTGATTGAAGTGGACATGTGGCAGAAGATCCTACACTTTGACGAATAACGACTTCAGAAGAAAGACGTATGCAAAAATCTAGAACTCCTGAAATCCCAAAGTCTGGAGTTAATACAGACTATTCGATAAGGAAGACACATGTTAGCAGATTGACCAGTTTGGGAATTCAAAGTTTAGGAGAATTGGAAGTGTGCTAGTGTGGAAAATCTCAAATCCTGAAGAGCCAAAGTGGTGGGGCATGATGATGTCACCTAGAGGTGATGTGGACCCTGGAATGCAAGCGTAAATATTATAAAGCCCAAAATTTTGAAGTGACATGGCTCGCAGACGTCACCGGGGATGACATGGACACATGGGATGTGTTCCATGTGTAAGTGAGTTTTGAACCTGTGGAGGATTGAAAGTTCAGTTAGAATGTGACACATGTCACCCGCCTAATTGGGCCACATGTTCGCTTCTAGTATTTCACCATGTGGCCATAGATCGTGCAGTCCAGAGACTGGGAACCCCAGAGGAAAATAAAAATAAATATGTGACAGTTTGCATTGGGTTGAGAACTCCCAAAGGATGGAGTACATATCGACTGTTGATCCCAGAAGACATGTGGTGGTAGATCTCACAACGGTTCAGAGGATCGACACTCTGGGAGAAAGTGAAGGAAGAGAGTTTGAATCTCCCAAATACCGAAGAGTTGAAGCAATTCACAACTATTGATCTGTGAGAGACACGCATCAACGAATCATCGACTTTGGGTGAAAGCACTCTAGGAGAAAGTGAAGGTAGAAAGTTTGAAACTTCTGAAGCCCAAAGAGCCAAAGCGATTCATAGCTGTTGATCTGCAGGAGGAAACACATCGAAAGATCATGAAATCTGGGTGAAAGTGTTTTGGGAGGAAGCAAGCAGGGCAAGTTGAGACTTCTGAAGGTTGAAGTCCTGAAGTGGAATAGAACCGTTGATTTGAGGTGGATGGGTGGTACCTGATCTAGAACTTCGAGTACAAAGTACTCCAGGGAAAAGAAGAGGTCGAAAGTGCCGAAATCCTAAAGTGTGGAGTCCCGAAGTGGATCTCGATCATTGATCGTGAATGAGGATGTGGACCATTGATCTGGTCATCCTTGAAGGTTCCAAAGTTGTGAAGCGCCAGGAAGGATTTGGTCACGGTTTCGAGCCATGGTCACCTGGGGAAGTGGTTTTAAGGGAGTGCCTATGCATAATTAAACTCTATATCGGCCAAGGTATAACATGGAAGTGTTATATGGTGCAGATTGATACATATATTTTTTTCATGAATTGAGAAGAAAAAGGACCTGTAACATGGTTTGGCAATTTTTTTTATCATATGCTTAATTCTAACAAAATGGTCGCTTGCACATTTTGCAGAATTAAGGGGTTTAAACACGTCATCTCAGAATGCGTATTGAAGAAATGGAAGAAGACAAGGGAGCCTCCATCCATGATAAGGAGGCCGAAGGCCAGAATACCAGAGTTGGTAATGCAGAGACAGAGTCCAATGGACACAAGGGAAGAGGAGAGTAGGAAACATTAATAGAAACTGAAAGAAGACTGAAAATAGAAGTGCGGAGCTACAAAGCAGACAATGAGAGACTTGTGAGATAGGAAAGTCAGATAAATTCTCGAGTGCTACAGAGATTAAATCAGTTGCAGAGGAAAACGAAGAAGGGGTCAAACTCAAAACAAGAGGAAGAAGGTAGTTTTCGTGAAATAAGAGAGAATCATGGAAGAGATGGTTATTTGAGAAGTTCCAACATAACTCATAGACACCACTCACCTCCTTACTCAGAAAGAAAGTTTTATGCATCGGAAGATTCCATAAGCAGTCCAGAGGTGTCTCCTGTTAGGTACCAGAGAAGGAGACATGAAGTGGACAGTTTACAAGGAGAGCTAAGGAAGCTTAAGCCACCCTCCTTTGATGGTGAAAAAGAAAGGGAAGATGATGCCAAAGCATGGTTTCTTGGACTCAAGAGGTATTTTCAATTGCATCACTATTCATAACATCTAGAAGCCCAAATTGCCACCAACCATTTACATGGGAAAGCTACAATGTGGTGGGATCAACTAAAGCAAGTTGAACATATTAATGAGAATAGGATCACTCGGAATTAGTTCAAGAAGTACTTCCATAAGGAGTACATTTTAGAGCATTTCTATGACAATAAAATGCAGGATTTCTTTGAACTCAGGTTGGGAAGCATGACTATGGCAGAATATGAGAAGAAGTTCTTGGGATTGTTAAAATATGTTGGGTTTATAAATGATGAAAAGGTAAAGACATAGAGGTTTTTGAGTGGACTATGAGCCTTTTATAAATAAAATATTAGGTATGATGATCCCAAGGCCTTGTCTGAGGCCATCAAGAAGGATAAATACCTGTATGAGAAAGGCCAAAGAAGAGAATCCCTGCAAAAATCCTGGAAGGATAAGAAGAAGGATAAGTCTAATTAGAGGAGGAAAGGATTCAAAACTCCCTTCAATAGGAATGAGCCTAATAGAAATCATCATGATCAGTATGCTAAGGGTGAATCTAAGAAATAAGAATCCTTGGGAAAAAGGGGAAGACCACCTATCCAATGTTGGGGACGCAAAGAAGATCACCTGTACAAGGATTTCCCACACAAAAGTAAAGAGTGAGGACTGTGCACAACGTCCAAGAGGCTACAACAGTCGAAGATATGGGAAGAATCTATGCAGCTTTAGATGATCAACAAACAAATTACATGTCCAATATGATCGAAGTGGAAGGTAAGGTCATCAATCAGCATGTTGCTATTTTAATTGATTCAAGAGCAAGTCATTGTTACATTGATCCTAAAACAGTGGATAGATTAAATTTGGAGAAAAGTAAGCTTGAAAATCAAGTTTGGTTCAGTTAGCCACTGGAACCAAAAGGAGAATCCATTATATGCTCAGAAATTGTTCCATAAGTCTTAATGGTGTGAATACAAGTGTTGATATGAATATCATACCCTTGGGGTCTTATGATATTCTAATTGGAATGGATTGGTTGGACAAGCATCATGCTGTCCTAGATTGTCATAGCAAGACATTTACATGTCTTGATGGAGATGGAAAATAGAGCACTATGAAAGGAGTCCCAAGACCCATCTCTATAAGGGAGATTTCAGCCTTACAATTGAAGAGATGTTTTAGAAAAGGATGTCAATTGTATGCAGCTCATGTGGAAGATCCAGAAAATACGAAGGGACCAAGCCTTGAATATTTCTCGGTACTATAGGAATTTGAAGATGTATTCCCAAAAATATCAGGGTTTCCACCAAGAAGGGAGATAGATTTCTCAATTGATCTAATGCCTTGAGATTCCTTGATGTCAAAAACACCTTACATAATGAGCACACTAGAGTTAAAAGAATTACAAATGCAGTTGGAGAAATTGTTAAAGAAAGGGTACATACATCCAAGTGTTTCACCTTGGGAAGCACCAATACTCTTTACCAAAAATAAGGATGGAACCTTGAGGTTGTGTATTGACTTTTGACAACTGAATAAGTATACTATAAAGAATAGGTATCTTTATTTGCTTAATGAATGGCATATTCATAAATTATTTGGATACGTTTGTCATAGTATTCTTGGATGACATACTTATCTATTCTAAGTCTAAGGAGGAGCATGAACATCACTTAAGACTGGTATTGCAAGTGTTGAGAGAACATCAGTTGTATGCCAATCTAAGTAAGTGTTATTTTTATCAAAAGCAGATCCATTACTTGGGACACATTATTTCCAAGCAGGGCATAACAATAGATCAAGAGAAGATTGAAGCCATTAGAGGATGGACAACACCCATAAATGTGTTAGAAGTCATATATTTTATGGGATTAACTGGTTACTATAGAAGGTTCATAGTTGGGTTCTCTAATATTTCTCATCCCATCATTTCTTTGCAAAATAAGGGAACTAAATTTGAATGGACACCTACGTGTGAAGAGAATTTTAATCTGTTGAAGGAATTATTTACTTGTGCACCTGTGTTAAAGATTGCTGACCCAAATGAATTTTTTGTGGTATGTACAAATGCATGTAAGGAAGGACTTGGGGGAGTCCTCATGCAAAATGGACATGTCATTGGTTATGAGTCCAGAAATATTAAGGAGCTTGAGAGGAACTATGCCACACATGACTTGGAGCTTGCTGCCATTGTCCACACCTTGAGGATGTGGATGCATTATCTCATGGGGGAGAGATTTGAATTAAGGATAGACCACATTGGCCTGAAGTATCTTTTTGAACAACCAACCTTGAATGCTAGGAAAACAATATGGCTAGAAATTTTAAGTGAATATGACTTTGATATCAAGCATATCAAAGGAAAAGAGAATAAAGTTGCCGATGCACTTAGTAGAAGAGTGCATCTCATGCATGCTACTGTTGTCAGTATGCATCCGTCAAACTTGAAGAGAAGAATTTTAGATGATCTTGCTACAGATCAACATTACCTATAGGTAAAGGAAAGATTACAACAAGGATATGTACAACAAAAAATAAAGGAGTATGAGATAAAGGAAGATGGATTACTCATGCATAAGAACAAAATCTATGTTCCTAGTTCCGGAGAACTGGGGAATTTGGTATTGAAGGAAATGCATGATGTTTCTTATGATGGGCATCCTGGTTACCAGGAAACAATTACAATAGTAAGAAGCCAATTCTTTTGGCCGGGAATGAAAAAGGATGTGGCCGATTAAATCGTTCGATGTATGGAATGTCAGAAGGTGAAGGCTGAGCATAGGCACCCAATGAGTTTGCTGCAACCATTACCAACCCCACAGAAGAAATGGGAAGTGATAACCATTGATTTCATAACTAAATTACCCAAGAAAACAAGACAACATGATTCAATCATGGTAGTGGTTGAAAAATTAACAAAGGATGCTCATTTTGTTCTTGTAAAAACAACCCATACAATGACTAATATTGCAGAAATTTACATGAGGGAGATTGCTAGGTTGGATGGGATACCTAGGAAAATTGTCTCGGACAAAGATACAAAGTTTGCCTCCAAGTTTTGGAGGGGATTGTTTAAAGTATTTGGTACAAATATAAACTTTAGCACAACATACCATCCTCAATCAGATGGACAAAAAGATAGGGTCAACCGAGTAATTGAAGATATGTTGAGAATGTATGTGATGGATAAGCCATCTAAGTGGGAAGATTACTTACACTTGGTTGAGTTTGCATATAATAATGGGTATCAAGATTCATTGAGAATGAGCCCATTTAAAGCCTTGTATGGTAGGAAATGAAATACTCCAGTGAGATAGGACAACCGAGAAGATAGAGTGGTACTTGGGCCAGATTTTCTCAGGGATATGGAAGACCAGATGGTTAAGATCAAGCAGAATTTGAAGGAAGCTCAGGATAGACAGAAAGTTTATGCAGATAAAAACAGGACAACTAGAGAATTCAAAGTAGGGGATCATGTACTTTTGAAAGTGAAGCCCAATAAAATCTCCTTGAAATTGGGTAGTTGTACAAAGCTGGCAGCCAGATTCTATGGTCCATCTGAAATATTGGACAGAATAGGGCCAATTGCATACATGCTTGCATTGCCTGCTTCCATGAATGTGCATAATGTATTTTATGTCTCTTTACTAAAGAAATATGTACATGATCCTAACCATGTTATTGATTGGCATCTAATTCAGGTAGAGACATAGGGAGAATTTCAGGCTCAACCAGTGCGAATATTGGACAGAAAGATCAAAATGCTTCGAAATCGAGTTATAGAGCTGGTAAAAGTTCAGTGGACCTGCTATGGTCATGAAGATGCTACCTGGGAGCATGAAGATTCCATGTGAGAAAAGTAACCACAAATTTTTGAAAAAAATTTGAGATTTTGATCTCTATTTTGTATATGCACTGAGGACAGTGCCAAAATAAGGGGGAGGGGATGTAACACCTCGATTTTTGAACCCCCATTTTAAATAATGTATTGTTACAATGATGAGAGGCTAGGGTGCCTAAACAATTATTAAAAGGCCAGTGTGCCCAAGAAATGTAATGTTTTGATCATTATTAATAATAAATACATCGCTGGTTCCTAGACGGACAAGGACTAGAGTTATAGGGGGCTATGATTCCACAAGAGAGGGGGATTGAGGTGATAAATTTTTATTTCCTATTTTTAATTACCCTTTTGTCTAAGAGAGTGGATCAATTACGTGAGCTTCTTGGGGAAGGCCAAGAGGTTCTTGATTCCCCACAAAAACAATTAAACCCATCCCTGGTCTGATTGGGGGGTTGGCTCGTTCGCTCCTTCACTTATCCTTTCATTCCATTCTTTCCCTCATGCCTTCATTCACTGATTGTTCACTATTTCGCACCTTGGGTGGAGATCTCACTCCATTCATTTCCGTCATCATTCATCTTCCTCATCTGCGTCTTGGCTTGGGAAAGGAAAACGAACAGCTGAAGAGAAGCCATGGTATCATTGGCTATAGAGGTCGCTGGTGTAATCCAACCATGACTTGAGGCCTGCATGTCTGAGACGTGTTGGCCGGTGTCCATCTTTATTCATAGCTGTGAGTCCTGAGAGTTCAAACATTGATATTTTGGACCAGTTGCACTGGAGCTCTGGAAGGAGAAGGAATGCCTAAGGGACTGCATGGCAGAGAAGGGTGGAGGTCCATTCTCTTGGGTTGTGCAAGCTAGGTAAAAGAGAGTTGGGTACTTGGATTGATGTGGGTGTTGGGAAAGCTTGTGAGAATTTGAGTGTTGATTGGTTCGGGAAGCCAAGTAACACTTTAGAACCATCCTTGTGGATTCATAGCCCTGACTCAGGGGTGACATTGTGGTTGAGTTTGGAGAAGTAGTGTCTATGGTTGGGGGGAAATCCCTTGGTTTGCAGCCAATTGGTGTCTCCTTTTATAAAGATAAGTACTCTCTGTTATGGTATTGTTTTCCCTTGACCAAGTTTTGAGGGATCTGGTCAAGTTTGACCTATTTTCGTACTTTGACAACTTGTCGAAGGGGGAGCACAAGACAAAGTGGAGATCACGGATCTCGACCCCTTTTTTGGGTCCTTTTTGGGTTTTTGGGATTATGTAACGGGCATGGGATGTTAGCCCATGGGTTTACCCATGTTTAGGCCTATTTTTGTAATTAATAAATAGATGTCTAGGCTATGTAAGAGAGGAGGGAAAGACAAGAGATGATCTATGTGATATAAGGCTGATAAGCTAAGTGCTAAGTGCAAGTATAGTTTGTAGATACTCTGTGCATACTGGGAGAGACTTGCAGAGCTAGGTGTAAGGTATTGTAACAGGTTGTGAAGTGCTTTGTGTTGTAATGAAAGGAAGGAGGATCTAGTGAGGTGCGCAGATCTCCTCTCCTAGGTGAAGTAGGGTTTTGAGACTCTGTGCTTGTAACCGATTGATAAAAGACAATAAAGAAGAAGAGTTGGTGGACGTAGCCCCAGGGTGGGGGTGAACCATGTAAACACTGTGTTGTTCCTCTTTGTGCTTGTATTGATGTGTTTATAACTTCTCTTGCTAAGTGATTTGATAGAGATAGGTAAATCTATTGATGCTTTGTGCTAATAATGTGTAAGAACGTTAGATTTGACCTATATGAAGGTGCTCAGTGCTTGATCTGCTAGATATAACCGGCCTGTTTATGATAAAGTGCTTAAATACATCAGATCTGAGTGAATGATGCGATGCTTTGTTATATCTGCGCAATAGTTATTGGTTGAATATTGATGAACTGTTGATGCTAAAGTGCTCTATTAAGTATTCTAATCACAGATCTGTGTCCCAACTAAGGTTGCAGACACTTGAGTCCTACAACCACCCCTGCCTCTACCTTGGGTGAGACTTCGTCTGCTTCGTAGGTGTTTCCAAAAGGGACGGTAGTTAGGGTTTTGTTAGTGCACCGTTGTAGCATTGAACCCTGGGTCTGCCCCTGTGCCAACAAATGGTTCTGTTGCATGGACCCATAACCTCGTTCAATCCACCCTCCTCAATGTCATGAAAATTCCCCGCTTTGAAAGACACCAAGAGGTGAATGCATGTGTCAAGATGCTGCTGTCTTGTTACCATGGAAGATATTTGTGGCTAAACCATCGTATCACAGTTGATCTAACCTTGATCAATCAGATCATGAGTTTGAGTATGCAAGGACCCAACTCACATGATTTCTATCCTGGAAAATCTATGGACTGTGCTCTCTCATAAAGGATAAAGGACACTTATGGTGATGTC
>JASDQU010187466.1:0-20439 GCA_032191745.1 Picea mariana
GGCAGCAAAAAGGATTTTCCAGTCTTCGAGGCGGATGATCTAAGCAGCTCTTTTGAAGAGATTATTGAAGATTTTTTGGATGCGTTAGCATCTGCCCCCAATGAGCCTGTTGTCTCAGATTTAAACAAAGAAGCCATTGTGGAAGAGGATCGTTCTTTCTTCCTTCATGAGATTTACCATGATGTATTTACATCTGGGATTGAAGAGAAGGATTGGGAGACCGTTCCCTTTTTACAAGATGGGCGAGTGCATGGAAAAGAGGAGGAGGAACCAGAGGAACGGCTGAGCACGCATTTCATGTTCTATCTGGAGCCAATCAACGAACAACCACCACCTGAGATCAGTGTGCCTACGATAGTTTTCCACTCACCTGTGCTTGTCAGAGATATCCAGCCACATGAGAACAACTGTGTAGCAGAGGAGGCTGCCTGTCGCCAATTTTTTGAAATTTTCCACTCATTCTATGATCCTGTCAGCGAGTACATGGAGTGGCATTTCCCCTATGCCTTGGATCCGCCCTATTTCATCTCAACTCCAGCCTGTAAGGAGGAGTTGAAGATTGTAACCGTTCTGCTGTCACGGTTACACCATCTGCTGATGATCATTGACAGAAGGAAGGAGCTTCTATCCAGGAAGCTGCTTGAATGGCTATGGTGGAAATCAGCTTTCACCTAGACCCATGTAAAGTGTTTTATTAGTTTAGGATTGTATATAAATAAGCTCCTTTGAGCATGTATCTTTATTTTGTTTCTTTTATTTTTCGGCTTGTATTTTCAGCAGCGAGATGTTTTGAGCCTGACTCCATAGCCCAATAGCAAGGCACTGAACTGCAAAATGAGTTCTTAGAGCATCACAGGGACGACTCTATCCCCCATGGAGCCTAATGTTAGTAACATTTCTTGTCTGGGGCACAAGAGTATTCAAGTCTGCAGGTTGCATGAGGAGCGCCCAAGCGCAGCGCATAGAAGAAGTCCTTTTCGAACTTAAAATCAAGCGAGCGGGAAAAATTATGGTGTCAACGGTCCGGATCCGTCCATATGAGCAGATCAATGGTCGGCGGGAAATCGCTGGTGGCAGAGTTGCGCCAAGATTAGGCGCGATGGATGGCACCCATATTGTATGCAGGGAAGAGTAATAGCCGTCCATCCGAGGGACGCGTGGTGCGAGATCTAGTCGCATCGGTTTTTCGACAGTCGCGAGTTCAGGGGGTGAAGGTTTTATGTCGTCGCATATTCCGAAACCCCGAACCCCGAAGCGTCGATGGCGCCCAAAGTCGGGCCCGCAGTATCAAGGGGCAGTCTCAGCCGTCCATCTGAAGCGGACACCTGGCACGCGATTAGGCTCCTCGCATATTCACTCATCGCGATACTAATGCACAAAGAGCAGTCCCTTCATGTCCGCGAATGCCGAAAGCACCTTTGGAAATAAAAGCAGGGTCATGGCCTGTGGTCATTTGGGAAATGAAAGAGCTAAGCAAAAGGGGGCCAAAGGCATCAGGTCCATTCGCCGAAAGGTTCATCGTGTTCTCTGGGTGTCATTTGATCTGACCTCAAGCCTGGTTTTCGCTGGAGTAAATGACANTATAGGGTATGGAAAGTCTGGCAAGCGGTCTGCTCGAGAGGGTCCTGTGTACCATTTCTTCCAAAAAATCGATGCCAAGTCTTCGACCAGCTGGAAGAGGTCTGCACACGCTAGCTCGGCTCTTAATGTCTGAGCTACTTCCCTTGCAGGAGCCATGCGCAGTTAAGGTGGCGTCTGACAAAGAATAGCCATCCAAATTTGGCCGAGGGGACACCAAGTCTTGGGTGCACAATCGGCCAGAGTCTGCATGTGCAGACTGTCAGAATACATGCAGACGCAATGTTTTCAATGCAGCGTCTTGTTTTTGTTTCTATTGTTGTTTTTGAGTATATGTAGGCGTTTTCGCCATTTTTGTAGAGGATGGATGGTTGAGCAAAGCTCCCGATTGTAAAGTTTTGATGAAGCGTTGGTCGCTCTGGTTAATGTATAAGGCATTTGAGACTTCTTACTTTATGGATGTTAGCCTCTTTTTCCATCTCTTTGTTTACTGTGTTAGAACAGCTCGGAATTGGAGGATCCAGTCGAGTTGCGCTGTTGTAGGATGATGTAGGTTGGATCACTGCAATAGTCGCAGCGTTTCTAATCAGTTCTTGTGTTTTCTCAGCGCTGAAACGACTTGGAATTGAAGGATTCGGTCAAGTCACCCCTCAGCTCTTTGAAACTCTAGACCAAGAGGATCTTGGCTTCTGAGTTTTTCTTCTTCAAGCTTCCGAAGGGCTGTTGCCTGAGGCAGTCTTGGTTACCCTTCTCACAAGTCCTCCATCTATCACCCTTTAATTAACTTACTGACAGAAGTTGGATCAAGACCTCCCTTGCTTTCTACATACCATGCCCAGTCTCCTGAGTTAAAGCTATATTATCTTGAGTCTTCACCCATCTGATCACCCCATTAAACAAATCGTGACATAAAACTGATGGGCGTTGGGCTCTGCTCCTGCAAGCAATCCAGGAGTGACTTCTAACGCTAACAAGACTCAACTAATTTTTTTGAGCAATTTAAAAATTATTCAAAAAGTAGTTCTTTTGGTGTTTTTATCATCTTAGAACATATAGGTTTTGAACTTTAATGGAAACCCAAATAGATGTAACATAAATTGAATATGCAATTATGAAGAATGGTTGGAAAGGTTAAAAAAGATGGCTATCCACTATCTTATAGCCTTGCATCTGAAACACCTACTAGTGGTGGCATTCAGACAAAGAGTTGATTAAGCCTTAGTTTTGAGTCCCCAACTTTGTTTAAAAAGCAACATGGTAGCATTGATAATATGTTTCCTTATTGTGGAGAGAGAGAGAGAGAGAGAGAGAGAGAGAGAGAGAGAGAGAGAGCTTTGTTATTATGTTATCATTTGGTTGAAGTTTGGAGATTAATACAATTATCTATTGTTGGAAAATTGGGAACAATGGAACATCACAACAACAACAACAACAAGTTACTGCTCCATTGCAACATAACATTAACTATGAAGAAGCTATTGCATTAAGTGTTCCTAATCTATGGACTACATGCATGCACACCAATATTTACTAAATCAACAACACTTTTGTAACACAAGTAGTTGCAAGACTTGAAATAAAACCAAATGAATGCATAAAAACATTTCATAATATTTCTCGAAGTTTTTTTCAATACAAAATTCTTAGTCAATGTAGATGTAAAAGTAGAGAATGTAATGCATGCCAACACCAAGGGAGTTGAATACTACGTTAAAGAGTTCATTTTTGATACCATAAAATAAAATTTTACATTTAGTAACATTATCAACTTGCATCTTCAAGTGACAATGACATCGTTCTAAGAGTTTTTATCAACAAAATGGAAGTCTACACTAACCAAACACATATATCTATAGAAGCTAGGATTTAAAGTTGTTGAGGAAAAAAGGAAGAAAGTTGAACAAAAATAATGGAGGGAGAGTCTTAGGCCCATTCCTTGGAGATGGAAATGGGCACCCCCACCCCTCCATTGAGATTGTCATTAGCAGGCTTCAATTGGTTGCTATGATGGGTTTCACGGTTGGATGAGCATGCCTTGGGTAGTATTGCATGATGGCAAGGCATGTCTGAGTCCCAAATAGCCCGACAAAACAATTTGGCTAAGTATGCCAACAAGATGAGGGTTTTCATTTGGGTTTCTTATAGAGATTTCACGATGTCTTGGATGGTGGATGTTATGTCATTCATGGGTACATGGGAAACAATACTTTGACTTGTGAGTGCAACACCTTAGTCCGTAGATAGGAGTGCCTAAGAAATTGGGTGCACATGTCAATTTGGGAAAATAGATGTCTGACATGATGCAAAACATAAGGAAGGGAAAGGAGTTCCTTGGAAGTCAATTAAGTAAGACATTTGGGCCATTAGATGCATTAGATAGCTGGGACATGTTGGGAACACGATATAGACATGTGGACCCAAGGGGGTTGAGTGTTCCAAAGACTTGGAAATAGATGAGTGGATTGCATGTTGGATCCACTTTGGATATGGTGTGGATTGCAAGGCACCCTGGAAGTAGGAAATGGAAAGTCACCTTCCACTATATAAAGAAAAAGTATCCATTGTGCAAATTCATGGAAGCAAGGATGGAAATTAAGGAGGGATCCTTCATCAAGTGGATAAGGATTTATGAGGTGAAAACTCTAAGTTTTGACACCATGATCAACTTGGACGTTCATTAAGTCATAGACTCTTTACCCAAAGGACATAAACAACTTGGAAAATGTCTAAGGCATTGCAGATTTAGACTGAGACTGTAATAAGTGAGGAAAGGAAACTATAGGAGGCAGATCCATGGATGCTTCAAGGGTTGGATTGTGCAAGTATTTTGGGTAGCAAGAAGTGGTGTCTTGACTTATTTGTATATCTTTTAAAAAGTTAGAGCTAGGAAGTCACATTCCCTTTTTGTATCTTTGTATATTTTTTTTTTACAAGAACGGTTATAGAACTTTATTTAATATCTGGCAGAGAGGGCTGCCAACCCTTACATTGCATAATCAGAGCTACTACCCCGGTTTCCATCTTTCAGCTTGATCCCTTAGCCTTACAAACAAAACCAGAATTCTAGATTTCAGTGGTTCACAAACATATGAAAGCTTAAACTACTATTAATCGAATACAATGACTTCTGCGGGAATTTCTTGAGAACACCGAGGGCTGTTGGCCAAAGCCCATCACCGATGATCTTCATTACCCGATTTTGGAGGCTGCCTCTATTGTAGCTTCCGAAATCTTGCTGAGTGCCTTGGTAAGCTCTTCAACCTGTTTCTCCAATTTGCAGAGGCGTTGTCCCAGATCACCCATGAGGATGGCAGTGTCCTTGAGCTCCGTCTGGAGTTCTTCTGTTAGATCCTCCCTTAGTTCCTGCATTTCGATGTTTAGCGTTTCCCATTTCCTCTGGTTCGTGGATGCTCTGATGATTTCCAGCTCTGCTTTTATCAATTCGAGTCGCTCCCGCGGAGAGAGAGGTGGCTTGGAAGACGAATCCATCCCTTCTGCTTCTAAAACTTTGTTTCTTCCTTGTGCTCAGCGAAATCATGCGGCTGTCTGAGGAGATGAGGGCTTGCATCGCCTTGGTACCCTTTTAATATAATCCACCTGCCACATCTCGTGAACCCACCTTGGATTGACGCTGAAGCCGAATCTCTGGTCTAAGATTGTGCTCGTCCCACGAGAGTTGTGCTGGATCCGATGTCCTTCGGGTTCTGACGCCTTGCCCGCGTGAAGAGACAGCTCACGTTCTTCCATTAGCTTAGGGAATTTCTTGGTAAGATGCTCCCCCATTGACATTCAGATGGGATTTGCTCAGAAGAGTACCACGATTTGCCTCATTGTCTGCCTGTCCATTCAGAGTTCTCAGCACATGATAAATTTTATATTCCCTGAGCTGCGACAGTAGGAGGAAGATCTTCTTGTACAAGTGGGCCAAATTTATATCCTTAGGGATCTTCTTGGAGTTCAACGCTTCTACAACCTGTTTTGAATCTCCAAAAATCAGAATTTTCTGGACGTCCATCTTTAACACCTGAATGATGCCTTGCCATAGAGCTAAAAATTCAGCTTGATTGTTGGAGGCGAATCCTAAGCCCCAAGCGTAAGACAGGTGGATTGTGCCAGAGGGTTCAAAAATGATGCCCCCTCCTCCTGCTTGACCGGGGTTACCTTTTGAGGCCCCATCGAAGAAGAGACACCACTCATCCAACGAAGATCTCCATTTCAAGAAGTCCTGTTCCTCCATCCGTATTTCCCAATTCCTTTTTTGTGGGGGTTTGGTTCCTTTGATGTCAGGTTGGGTTTGGCTGAACTCCTTGAGCCATCTTTCTTCTTCAGCCGAGAGAGTGATCGAGTTCCTGATGGAGATATTCACGTTTAAGGCTTCTGAGATCATAGTTCTGGCTTTAATGGCCACCTGGGATGGCAGTCTGCTTTCCTCTTTAAAAATTCTATTATTCCTCTCCAACCAGATCTTCCAACACAAGAATTTGGGAATCCACATCCAGACTGTTTTGAGGAGGTTTTTCTTACTCAGATTGAAAGGGGACAAGGAAAACCAACTGCTTAAGAGTTCTAAGGCAGAGGCTGGAAGATTTAAAGAGACCGAACCTAAGAGGTGGCCCCAAGCTTCTTTGGAGAACTCACATTTAAGGAGAAGGTGCACAGTGGTTTCTTCTGCCTGATTGCACAGAGGACACCGAGAAGGCCCTTCCAGCCTTTCCTCTTTAGATTATCAAAGGTTAAGATGCTATTGTGGAGCAGGGTCCAAACAAAAAGGTCTACTTTAGGGATTGAGGGAAAGTTCCATAGTGCTTTCCACGGGCCTGGATTAGGAGGGACCCACGGCACTTCAAGAATTGCCGAATAGCCAGCTGCTGCTGAGTATAACCCTGAATCTGATCCCCATCCCCGCTTATCTTTGGATCTGGCACTAATTGGCGACTTTCCATGAAGGAAATCCAACAGAAGTGTTGCTTCCTCTTTGATCTCGTCCGGATAGTTCCCTAGATTCCAGCCTTCCCATGATTCTTTGTCATCATTCTTCCAGAGGGAGATGTCCCAAAGAGTTCTGCAATTGTTAGCCAAGAGCCAATCCTTGATGTTCCTTGTTTCTCTTAACCATGTAAGGGGTTGTTCTCCAAGAATGGAGTCCTCCCAGATCCTAATTTTTGTCCCATTCCCCGGTATCCAGGTGAGCTTTGGATTAAAGAAAGGCAGGGCTCTTTGGCACAAGGTGAAGATCGGGGAACCTTTCTGCACTTTTGTAGTTCTCTCAAGACATCTTTCTCTATCCCCTGTAAAGTATTTTTTCCTGAGAATTTTCTTGCTCCAGGTTCTTTTCCCGGTAATCATATTCCATAAAAGCTTACCTCCCATAGCAAGATTGTGAGCGACCACATCTCTGATACTAAGACCCCCTTCCATCTTTGGCTTCTTGACCTTGACCCATTTTACTAAGTGGAGTTTCTTTTCACAATTCCTGCCTCCTTCCCAAAGAAATATCCGAAGCAGCTCATCGATTTTATTTGTTATGGTATTGGGAGCGAGGAGCACCGAACACTGATAAATTGGGAGGCTGGTAATGACCGAGTTCATCAACACAACTTTACCTGCTTTGTTGAGCCAATTTTCTCCCCACACATGGATCTTGTTTTTGAGTTTGTTCACCAAGGGTAGCCAGTGCGCGACCTTAGAGGAGGCTTTGAAAATTGGGATCCCCAGATAGATGAAGTTATCCCAGGTTGTGATACCTTCCACCTCAAGAATCTGGCCTATTTGCAGCATTTCTCGGGGGTTGCAGTTCCATCCAAAAATTTTACTTTTATTATAGTTTATCTCGCTACCAGAGCTGGCTTTGTAGAGGTCAAGTTCAGTTTTGAAGTTCCTTGCTGTTTTGAGATTGGCATCGCCCAATAAAAGGGTGTCATCAATGAACTAAGCATGGCTAACATCCTCGATTGTAGGCGCTACTCTTATGCCTAGTAGGACTCTGCTTTGAAGACACCTCTGCAATTGGAAACTTAGCACCGAGGCTTGAATGACGTAAAGCACATGGGAGAGAGGGCAGCCTTGCCTTAGCCCTCTTGAAGCCTGGAAAAACTTGGCAGGACGACCATTTATCAAAGGGGCGATCCAAGGGGCTGTAATGCAGGCTTTAACCCACTCAATGAACTTCTGATTGAACCCAAAATTCCTCATGACTGCAAACAGAAAGTCGTGTCTAACCCTGTCAAACGTGTTGGCTAAATCCAACTTGATTACCATGCCCTTCTCTTTTTTCTTGCAGCTGGTATGGATGGATTCTTGGACTAGAATGATGTTATCTAGAATCTGTCTCCCTTTCACAAACCCTCCTTGATTTTCTGGGATCAATTTCGGCAAAATTATTTTGAGTCTGTTAGCCACTATTTTGGTAATGATTTTATAACCCGTGTTACAAAGGGATATAGGTCTAAATCTGTTAAAGCTTTTAGCACCTTTTTCTTTTGGAATGAGGGCTAAGAAAGAAGAATTTGTGCTGCCACCCAGCTTATTGCTATTCTGAGACTTCGTAACCATTCTGCACAAATCCTTTTTTATTATATCCCAACAGCAAGTGTAGAAACGGGCTGTAAACCCGTCCGGCCCAGGCGCTTTGTCCGGATCCATATTGAAGATGGCTTTCCTGATTTTGTTAATGCTTACGGGCTTGTTCAGCATCAATTGTCATCTTCATTAACCAGGGCTGGAATTTCTAATAATGGATAGGAGTTCGAGTCCAAAACCTCCATATCAGGTGCTGAGTAAAGGTTCTTGAAGAAGGAATGAGCCGCGTCCTTCATGCCTTGGGAATCCTTAATGACTTGGTCTTGCCATTGAATCTCACTGATTGAGTTGTAATTTTTCCTTGCCTGGGCTTGCTTGTGGAAGAAAGATGTGTTCTTGTCTCCATCTCGAAGCCATAGCGCCCTTGATTTGACTCTCCAATAGATTTCCTCTTCTCTGCAACTTTTGTGGTACTCCCTTTGCATCTCAGATTCCCGGCTGAGTAGCTCCTAGGTGACTTGGGCTTCTTCCATGATCAATCGGTGCCTTTCCAAAATCTTTTGAGTTCTTTTCCTTTCGTCCATGGGAGAGCCTAGCTTTTTAGCCCATATTTTAAGGTTAACTTTGAGTCTTCTGAGCTTCTCTTCCCAAACAAAAAAGGGGGATCCGGAGATAGGTTCGTTCCAGGTGTTTTGAACTAGGTTGAGAAAGCCATCTTGACCTGTCCAAATTGGGCAAAATCTAAACGGAATAGGGCCCAGCGCTGAACCAGGAGAGAGGGAGAGGGAAATAGGTTTGTGGTCCGAGGTGTAATGCGGAAGAATCTTGGAGGACGCCATGAGGCCAAGGGTAAGAAAGGATGAGTGGATGAGGAAGCGGTCAAGCCTGGCTGCTATGTGACCTGGTCCTATCCTTTTGTTGGACCAAGTATATTTCCCGTTGGTTGGTGAAATATCTTCCAACTCCCAATCCGACATCAGGTCTTCTACCCATTCTCTAGCAGGGTCCCGAACAATAGAACCCCCTTTCTTCTCGGCCAGCGAGAGGCTCACATTTAGATCTCCCGCAACTACTAAGTTCTCAATATTATGCCGATTGAGAAACGATTTTAATGAGTCCCAACATTCTTTCTTCTCATTAAATGAAATAGGGACATACAAGTTAAAAAGACTTACCAGATGTCCAGAGCCTTTATGATATAGTTTGGTAAATAACCAATGGGTGGTTCCTTCTTCTTCTACTAGATCGAGCTTCGTGGAGTCCCATAAAGTTGTTAATCCCCCCGAGGCTCCTCTAGCGCTTACTGCCCGTCTAGGCCCATTCTTCCAGAATGCACTGCTTGCCTGGAGTAGGTCTTCCTCCTCCATTTTCATCTCCTGGATTAGGAGGACTTCTGGTCTCACAAGCCTTACTAAGTCCCTCATGGCTTCCTCTTTCAGGTTGCTTCCCAGTCTTCTGCAGTTCCAGGAGACGTATTGCATTATTTACCTGGATGTGGTGGGAGACCTCCCTTCGGTGTCTTCCCTAGTTTCGCCCCCGATATGGTGTTCACCATCTCTAGGATTGTGTACTGTGTGCCTTGAACCACTTCCTTATAGGATTTCTCTTCCCTTCTCTTCTTCTCAGACTTCCTTCCCCGCTTTGGCTGGTCTGGTGTTCCTTTCGGGCCGCTTGCTTCCGTGTCCTCCTCCTCCGAGGTTTCAGCTCCTGTATCCGTGTCCAAATTGATATTCTCCTTTGTCGGACTGGAATCCGTGGAGGGCGAGATTGGTTCAACTAGGACTAATGAAATTTGATCTTTCTCTCCTTCTGGTTCATTTGTGGGGATTTTCTTTCCTTTTGGGGCTTCTTGGAGGTTTTTCTTTGAACTGTCATCTTTTGGTGGTTCCTGGGCCATTTTGTCCTTGCTTTTAGCATTATGTTTGTTTTTCCCTTTCTTCACCTTCTGCCAGCCTTCTGCGTCTTCTTTCCCATTGGTTTTCATTTTGGGGCAGTGTCTTTGGAAGTGTCCGTGCTCCTGACAGTTCCGACACTTGAATGGCAGGTGCTCATAATCTAGTTTCTGATAATGAGTCCAAGTTCCAACAGTTAGCTTTACTTCTTCAGGGAGGTCTGCTTCAAGATCGACTTCCACACAAATTATGGCGCAGGTGTATTGTCCTTTGTTGTCAGCTCTGTCGATGAACCTGCCAACTCTGTTCCCTATCCTCTGCAGTGATTCGAAGTCCCAGCAATGCATTGGAAGGTTTGGTAGTTTGACCCACACCGGCACTTCCTTGGGCGTGTCCACCAAGGGATCAAAATCAGGTGTCCATTTATTCAGATATAGACCATGCGTCCCCATGAAGTAGGGGCCATTCCTGAAGATTAAGTCTCGGTCTTCTTCTGATATGAACTCAAACACAAAGAACCCTCTTCCAACCGGATAACAGGTAACTCCATGTTCCAGATTTGGCCTCCAATTCCGTTGAATCCAGTCATCTGTAGTCTTGGTGGATGGCCAAAGACCCATAAACTGTCCCACTAGACCCTTTTGGGCCAGCACCACGGAAATTTTCATTGGTTTCTCTTCGGGTAAAGCGATTTCAGGTATTTCCTCCAACTTCTTGATAAATTTCGGGATCACCGGTGGGGTGGACCTCTTCCCTCTACTATTGACAAGCCTTCGAAAATATTGTTGATGGAAGGTGATGGTAGAATCAGTTTGAACATGCATCCCTTAATGTATTTGAGTCAAAGGTATGGTAGTCGTTTAATGGATTCATGTGACTTAGTGCATTCTAGATGGGACATTGGCATAGTTGTTGGTAGTGACCTTAGCAGCCACTTTCCACCTTATTTTCTGACATAATTCGATAAGGTGGATTGCTTCCTAGGAGTTTGTAGTGGATCCTAGTGAGCCACTAAAATGGTGCCAAAATCAATTAAGAGTTTGATAAAGGATGAAGTTTGTTATAGCAAAAGGATGAAACTTGAGGAGGAAATAGGTCGTGTTGTTCATCCTCTTCTTCACATTGAGGTTGTTTTAGGTAGCCTACTACCCAATAAGTGAGACAATGGGCATGTAGTTGGTTCATTGGGAGATTTAACTGAGTTGAAGAAGGCGACTTAACATCTTTGAGAAAGGGTTGGATAACTTTTCTTTGTTCTATAGAGTTGTGAAGAATAGTAAAATGTGGAAATAATAGGTTGTTTTGGGAATGAAGAAGTGCTTTCTCATCGTTTGGATGTGATGGTTGGATTAACTACCCAATTAGTTCAAAATATGAGGGTTAATTATGAGCTTTTGGTCTCAGGTCAACTATGAGGGTGTTTATGTGATATGTGGTGGCAAAGGTGAAACACTACCATATATGACATTGTTTTTCTATTTAATTTAGATACTATTAAATTATAGATGTCATCACTTTTATTTTTTCTATTGCGTAAAAGACAAAAGGACTAGCCTCATATTTCAGTAGTGCCTCCTTGTGATGTGAATCTACTTATTTCTTTTTTATATTAAACAATTGTATTTGACATAATTTTAAACTTGTTTTTATCTACTAACCTATATTCATCTTAACTCTTTTTATTAACAAATGAAAAATTAATAAATAACCCAAGTCTTTAACAAGCAACCATAATGACATAGAAACTATTATAACACTCATTATTAAAATTGTTTTCTCACTGAAAGCTTACTTCCACATCTTATCTAAAATTTTAACTAAAAGCTTACTTCCCTATCTTGTGTGAAAGTTAGTGTTAGTGTTGCACTTTTTAAGACCTTAGACTACTCTTAATTAAAAGTGCTAACATGAATTAGATATACAACTAAGGTCCATTCCAAAAATCCAGTAACTCAACCAAATATAAATACATTCCGAGGTGCAATCCTCAATACATTGGCATTGATGATTAGATAAGACGTTCATGGATTTGCAAAATATCTTTTTGATTAAGTTGGACAATGCAATTTACTTACTGTCACACTTTAAATTTTATTTTTCACTGTCTCAAACTGAAATTGTTAACTAAATGTCACCACGGAAATTTTAATTTTCCATAATGCAAGTTTCTCAAACTTCGAATTTTCTTTTTCATAGTTAATCACCGAGCCCATTCCATGCCTTTTAGCAAGCCAATTGGGATGACCCCGTAAAATGAATGGTATTTCAAAATGAATAAATTAATTCCATTAGATTACAGGAGCACCTCTAGTCATCAAACTAGGAAAGAAAAAAATATTAAGCTCATACTATAATAGTGATGAAGATGAAAACATTAAGCAGGTTCTTGTTACTTATCGTCAATGTATGGGTGCATTTTCACCTCTTAGTATCTCGGATTGGTAATCCATTAAAAATTAAATTATTCTTATACATTAATCCATCAAAATATTCTACCATTCCTCTTGTCTATTAGGCCTCAACACCACCCATCATTATCTATGTTAACCACAATATATACTAAATAATTGATATCAAGCATCAATAACTAAATGACAAAAACTTGAATGAAAGGTGTCATATTGAGTGGTTTGTTTCTCCTTTGTCTATGGGGTTTGTTGTTTTATTGATTTAGATAGGATAGTTTGAATGAAAGGATTGGAATTCTATAAGTTAGATAGTTTTTTTAAGAAACAAACATTTTTGAGACACATATCATTGAGGATCTAGGTTGACATAAGTTAGCTAGTCAACTTAGTGGGTCGGTCCTTCTGTCCTCATGTCTAGTTCCATATTTGAGACATGTACAAGTGAGGATCCAGGTCGATGTAAGTTATCCATTCAACCTAAGGGGTTGATCCATCTATTCTCATGTCTAGTTATAACATATCTGACTGGGCACAATATTTATATATGATATTCAATAGTGACAATGGCCTAGCTTAGCATTGTTGTCTCTGTTGGACTATGATTTTTTTTACACCGAAACCCGCAGGCATTAATATTCACCACAATCGCCAGAGTTAGGATCCACAAGAGGGGGTTAACCCATGTCGCGAAACTCGCGAGAAGTGTTGAACCCAATGTCCAACAATCTCCCCCTGAGAACGTGCCGGAAAGTTTAGAAATTGAGACATGTCACTCTGATACCATTTGTTGGACTATAATTGTCGTTATACCAAAACCCACAAGCATTAATATTTGCCACAATCACCATAGTTAGTATCCACGAGAGGAGGTTAACCCATGTCGTGAAACTCACACGAAGTGTTGAACCCAATGTCCAACAGTCCCTTGGTCCTATTGTTCCACTAGTGTCTCAGATGCTTACTATGCTTCTGGTCTTGAATCAAGAGATAGGAACGAGTTTGATTCCATGCCACTTTTGTTGATGTTACTTAATGAGATGATGGCATGCACCCAGGAGGAGCAAAATGAATGAATGACTATAGACAAGTCAAAATTAACACCTTCAAGTCCCAATTATAGGATATGGAAAGGCTTAAAACTAGTAATATAGGGCTTGAAATACGGCCTAAGACTCATATGATACAACTTGACTTTATTGAAACTAGATGGGATTTAATATGCAATAAGTAAGTCAATTAATAAAACAATATTTAAATAGTGCTTGACACTGGCAGGATGAGGCTTGAAATAGGTAAGAAACAAGCTTGAAATAGGTAATAAACAAGCTTGAAATATGTAAGAAATAGGCTTGAAATAGAGATTTCAACTATTGGATGTGTCCTTCCTTCACCGTTCCTTCCTTCCCACAAATGATCCTGCCTATGCTTATACATGCTTGGAGATGGATTAGGTAGGACAAGAGCTAGTACAATATCTTATACAAGAGTCACACTAATAAAAGGATAAGACAGGAGCTAGGCCAATAAACGATCTAGGATAGTGTAATAACCGGGCCAAGAATGAGTAAAAGAGCTAGGACATCTACATAAGCCTATCCACATAATTAGGAAACATAGACCATGATTACGTAATTAAGAAAATCTCTCCAATAATATGTCATCAATAAGAAATGAGTGTAACCTCATCAATGAAAACTTCAAAGTAGCTTCACATCCTTTTCCATTAGTTTGTGAGGTTAAGCTTCGCAATCCAACATTGTTTGGTTCAAGATCTCATTCTCCTTTTATCTCTTTTTCTTTTTCTTAGTTCAGTTTTCAATTCACATGAGACACTATTTCAAAATCTATCTATGGATTTATGTATTCCCCATACATATTTTATCAAGCTTGTAACTTCCAACAATGAACTCTTATCTTGGATGGTCTAGTAGAATCGGTCTTTGTAGGAAAGTAAGGTTGAAAATAAAAACACAAACATCAACCCTGTCACGAGAAAATGTAAGCACAATTACCTCATAATGGAAAAGTTGCGTAAAGAAAAAGAAGAGAGTTAATGAAATCAATAGAAAGAGGAAAAGGGTCATAGACTTGAAAACTTAGGGAAAGCGCATGAGAGAGAAAAGATGAGTGGATGGGAATACATACATGATCGAAGACATGTGCAAACCATTGCACGATATAAATTAAAAGCTAACAATATGTTGTCTTGGATAGGTAGCCTCAACCCTTTATTGGCATCTCTAAAGGGACAAATTTTAACATGATGCATATTGGCTTATTTTCCTTATAAGATTCTATAACAATGTGTCATTATGCACTATGACTATAGGTGCTATAAACAATTCCTCTACCCCATGTATTTAATCAACTAGGAATGCATATTTCACCTACTTAGCTACGTTACTTATACATGCCACTTCAATAGTTATATAACCATCCCATCATAAAGTTATTCTTGATATGAATTAATTAGTCTATTAGTGATAGCGACATGTTTTTCCTCTTAATGAATTTCAAAAATGAAATCCAAACAAATGTATTCACTTGTCTCTTAAAAGTATAGGTGATGGGATGGTTTCATGCACAACCTTTGATTGTTCACATTGATGGATTGATAAATTGTGTTGTATGTGGTGGTAGTGTTATCCCAAGAGAGATGAACTGGCCATTGGTTGATTGTCGGCTATAATTCTTGGTACAACTAAATATGTTGAAAGAAAATACTCTTGAACCATGGTACTTTATTATACGACATAAATCTGCATGAAATCACAATTTTTTGTTGTTTAAATTTCATTTTTGAATGGATTTAACATGTTGAAAAAACCCCGGGGCACTCAAATTATATAGAATTAACCACTCAAATATGCAGATCCAACAATTTTCACCAGATTTCAGAAAAATATCCTCGAGAAATATTCCCTTAAAAAGACCAAAACATAAAACACTTAGACTACGTGTTTGATAATGAATAGGCTAGAGTGTTAATCACATTAGTTAAATTACCTTGTAACGATCAATTTTATGTCAACTTCCATCCATGCTCCCAATGTCGGATCGACCCCATTATTGTTTATGTTTAGAAAATTCCCCCAGGTTAATCTTGGAAGAGTTCGTATATCAATCTCTCACCCATCTATCAAAACTCCAAACATACATGAGGAAGTCTCCAACTCATTTGGAAGAGTTGAGCAACAAGAAGAAAGACCCATATGGATTTTAACTTGGCCAAAGGAACCACCTACCCCTGTTGACATAGGCTTGGGTAACGTTCTATTCACATTGCTTTTACCTTCACCAAAGGATATGTTTTCACACACCCCAAATTTTTGGGGAGAAACGACCGCCCAAAAAATGAGAACCTCGTGCTGTATTCTAAACGTTCTACAAAATTATACTTTTACAATGATATTTTCCGAGGACATTTTCCCGAAATTTGACAAGAAATTGTTAGATCCACAAATTTGAGTGATTATTTCTGTATAATCTGAGTTTCCCAAGGGCTTTTCAGCATGCTTAATCCCTTTATACATTCATAAATGGATTTTAATCAACAAAAAGTAGTGATTTCATGCAAATTTGTATCAATGGATTCCAGCGAAAAAAGCCATTTCATATAATAGTTAGACAATGTCAAAACTCATCATGTAGAAGCTACGAATTTCCATGGAGAACGTCGGCCAAGTGCCATATATGAATACATGAAGTTAGCAATACCACATCACTTGTCTAACATCATCTATCAAGTCAACACTAAGCAGATCCCTTTACATCGTGATTTCAATTTTGAAGCAAACACATTTTTTTTTAGTCCATTTTCAATGTTGTTTTTTTATTAGCTAAGTATTTTTTCGTTCTACCCCTAATCACTTTAGATTTATACAACTTTAATTGTTTGGTACTATTGGAATATTGAGAGGGGAGGGGTGAATTAGTATGAGCACTTTTACCACTTTTAACCACAATATATATGTCAACTTTATCAAAAGTGTATCATCAATATATCAAGAGCATATAAACATAATAAGAAACATCACGTCAAGTACATAGTACATCAAAATTTAAGTGGAAACCTAAATGGGAGAAAACCACGAAATGCTTTCTTATATATTAAAGATTACATGCATTGGAAGCACCAACTTCCCAATTTTCCAACACCAATTGTAAAGAGGAACCAACCCCCTGATTTACAAGCACCAACCTGAAGGAAGATACAACTCCCTGAATTCTTTGGCACCAACCATAAGGAGGCTACAACCCCCTAATTCTCAGGCTCTAATCCCCTAATTTCTAGGCTCCAACCTGAAGGAAGCTCCAACTCCCTATGTTCTCTAGCACCAACCGGAAGGAGGCTACAACCCCCTTTCCTTGCCCCGTCCTGTTGCCCTGGAATATAAGTGTAGACCAAATGTCACTACCATAATCACTACCACTGTAACTATATCCAACCTGGCACTATAACTGTATCCAACTTGGCACTATCAACCTTCTGTCACATCAACCTGTCCAACCTGTCACGGTCATTGATACTCAACCATATCCTCTCACATGGATCATATACTAAGGACACCTCTCAACTAGATTTCCAACATCACCAACACATGCCTCTATCAATAATGTATGCTGGATATATGGGTCGACTCGGTTTCTACCTTAGTTCTCTAACAAAACCCTAGAAACCATCAGCCCCTCTGGTAAACCAGAAGGAAACACTGGGCAAAGCGTGCACAGTGCAGTCTCACCCGAGATGTCTTATGGGTGATTGCATGACCCAAGTGTCTGCAATCATGGAAGGGATGGAACTCGTGGGAATGTTAGGCATATTAGACTTCTTCTATTTTAACATGCAGTCTACTATACCAACATTGATTAGTTCTACCATTCATTTAACCCTTAACATTCATTCTTCAGGAAATAACATGTGCACTATAAATTAACCTTAATATATTCATATCTTCATTCATTCATTCATATAAAAGCAATAGATAAGGAAAACACACATGAAGACACCATATTTTACTGTGGGTCACCTTGCCTAAGATACGTCCACAAAGATCTTATTCTTATTTATTATTCTTCATCAAAAAGTTTTGCGTTTCACGCATTACATCAAAAGTATAGAAATGGTGAGGCTGACCATTATCACACCAAGCTCCACATCTTGCACCCTGACCCACTGTTATACTCCATAAGTCTCCATTAACTCCTCAATTGTCCAACCAAAAATGATACTTCAACTCAAAAAATATCAAAGAATCAAGACTCAAAAAGGTTCTCCAAGTTCATATAACATAGCGTCGTCCAAAATTGACTCTATTTTTACCTTTGACAGAATTTGTAGCCATAAGTGAACCCAAAGTTGCAAGGCCAACATGACTCTTTTCAAAATTTCGTCCACTACATCCTTTGACATACTTTCTCAACCAGAGATGAACGTTGATAGCCTCTGCTTCTGCTTCGAAGATGCATGATCATCCTCTCCTTCCATGAAAAGTAATTGTAAGGTGTAAGAATGAATTCTTTTGGGAATTCCATTTTTCCATTGTCTTCAATCTTCGGTACCTGCAAAAATAATTCGGTGTGTCTTTTGCTTTGCAGTCCGTCGGCTCTAATACCATGTAAATGTGTTGAACCTGCACATAATAGATCTATCTAGAAAATTACACACACATTTGCAAAGAGAAAATGAGAAAGAAGAAGCAAGAGAGAAAGAATGGAAGAATTCTCATTAACCGTATGAATGAATGATAATTTACACATGATATACTTTGTATAACTCAACCAATGCGCATTGGAGGAGAAGTCAATGCACCATAGTGGTGTTCTAGAGTGATCTGAACACACACCAGTAGTTACGGGAGTGAATTTCCACCTAGCTGAGTTAACTAGTCTATCAGTCTTCAGTTAACTGACTGAAACAGAGTGAAGTGAGGAGGAGATCAAGGAATCAAGAGTAATACGCTAGTCTGGTGATGATCCCAAGGACAATGTGCATTATCATGGTGATGATCTCAATGTTGCATGGTGATAATCCCAATGTAGCATCTAGACTCCACTCAACTGATCAAACTGAAGAGAATATTCTTCGGGAGGAATATTCTCCCCTAAAATTTAGGACACTGAATAATGACTAATAAAATAGGAAAAACCTTAGGAAAAATAAATCCTAGGTGTGTGTGAAGTAACTCCAACACTTTTCGCTCGCTTTATCTTTCTTCTTTATTCTCCTACTTTATTCTTTGTTAAGTATGTTTTTACTGCGCACTTCTGAGCCCGAATGTGCCTTTATTGTGCACTCTACTCATGCCTTGTCTTCTTTCTTCTACTGCTGCGCATATCCTCCATACTTAAGATTTTCCTAAAAAATGTATCCAAAAATTCTTTCCAACAACGGGTATATGTTAGATATCCATCAAATGTTGAATGCACACTAACGAGATAGTCCCAAAAGTTGTAAATATACAACCTCACGATTGTTCTTTGTTTCAACTTTCGTTGCAAATAAGAAAAAATAGAGAAGTGATAAGCAAGGCTCAAAACTCTTCATATAATAAACTTGGTGTTGATGAAATTCATTTCCTACTATTACTTTTAGAGTACCTTGTTTAATTGTTATAGCTTTAGCTACTTTGATTTTGTAGAAGAGTTGCCATTGTATTTTACAAATCATCCAAAGTTCATTGTATAGAACCATTTCTAGTCCTTAAAGCATTTTAGATTAGATGTTTCTATTCTTTGTTGGCATCTTGTTATATTTAAAAAAAAAAACTTGAAAAACTTAATTTCTAGCCCTCTATGCCCCCAACATTCAAAACTTCTAAAATCATAAAAATAATAAATGAAAGAAATGAAGAAAAAAATTCAACCATAACCATAATAGCAAGAAACTTGTAACTAAACATCATTCCATTAAATACACTCACTATCTTCATCTCTCAAAGCATATTATTATTATATGGGGTTGTCTAAGTATTCTAAGTTTTTGTCCTTTTTGGAAATCACAATTTTATGTTGTTTAAATTGTATTTTTGAATGCAGAAATGGATTTAGCGTGCTGAAAAACTTAGATTATACAAAATTAATCACTCAAATATGCATATCCAATAATTTCTAGCCAGATTTTAAACAAAATTTAAGATAAAGAAAAAAATCAAAACTTAAAACAATTAAAATATGGTTTATTATATGAATATTTTCACCTCTGAAGTAAACATATTTATTATATAATTATTTCCATGACCTACATTTACTTCCTTCCATTTGCGTGGCATGGTGCCCTATTTCTTCATTCTTGTGTATGAGGGATTCAACTCAACGATGGAATGGGTTTACATTTACTTCCATCCATTTGGGTGGCATGGTGCCCTATTTCTTCATTCTTGTGTATGAGGGATTCAACTCAACGATGGGATGGGTTTTGATGGCGAGAAGAGGATTTCCCTATTGGGGCCGTGTAAATCTTGGGTAGATAGGGAAAGAGATGCCTCTTGTAGTTCTAAAACTTGGGTAGATAGGGAAAGAAATGCCTCTTGTAGTTCTAAAATTCTACAGAAGCATTCCAGTACCAAGAGGATTGGTCAAAATCCTTGTAGGTTTCTGTAAACCCTTTGTCTATTCCATGACCTAAATTTGACCTAAATTTGAGAGTAATTTCAAATGGAGTAAGCTAACGACGCTACCTTTTAGAGCCCGATGGGACGTCTCAGGCACCGAGCACCAAAAGGTAGAACGCCCAGCCGGCCCTCATACCCTCTGCCGCCCAGCGCCTCTTTTCGCTCCTCCGCCGCCCAGCCCCCCGTTTCGCCCGACTTGGTAACGACATGAAATTTAAATTTGAATTTAGGCGTGTTAGAAAAACAAGACCGCAGAGCAATAAAATAAAACAAATGCAGAAACAAAACACAGAAGACACACAATACAAGAGAGACACAGATTTACGTGGTTCACCCAGTGTGGGCTACGTCCACCAGAGAAATTGTCAGGTCCTTCCTTTATTATTATCCAGCAAAATGAAGGGATAAAACCTACAGCAAAACCCGCTG